>WFKR01000005.1:48097918-48215325 GCA_025331145.1 Rosa persica | reverse complement strand
TACATTAATGGTATGTGCTGTAATTAGCAAGAATATATAACAGTCAATATGTTGTCATCGGGATTTGCTGAAATGTAGTTTAGTAGAGGATTGTGTAAAGAAATATAACCTTTCTAAATGAAGAGTAATGGAAAAAGACATTTGGAATGAGAAATCACGTCTCATTCCTTTAACTATATATGTGGTGTGCCATATAGGGTTCAGCAAATGTATAACATCCTTAGCTTTTCATCTCAATGACTTAGTTCACTTTACTCATCAAATTGTTCAATAAACCTCTCTCGATGTGATATTTTATCTCAAAATGTAGGAATTATAAACTTCATCGATGGACTAATACATCAAAAACTAATTTACAAGTTTATGTGGTAAACAAACTCTATGTAGGAGCGGAGTCACGTTATAGTATGACAGGGGGAGTTAGTGAAACTTTTAAAGAAATCTATGAAATTTAAAAGTCTAGGTGTATAGACTTTTAACAGTCCATGAAAATCTAGGTGTATTCAATTAGGATTTTTAAAAGACTTCAAGAATTTCACCAAAGTCTAGGGTATTCAATTAGAACTTTTAAAAGTGAATGAAAGTATAGAGGTATTCTAAATATCATTCATACTTATGGATTATAAAATCATGGATAGTTATGGACTTTGTAGTGTTAAGAATAAATATCAAATTCCAATAATTTTCCAGCCAATCACCAAACCAAAGATTTGTAAAAGTCTATCCAAGTTCTTCTCTTTGTGCGCGAAGAAGTTGGTCCTCCATCATCTCTCTTTCTCTTGTTTTTTTTTTTTGTCTTTTCTCTAATGTTTTGTGATATCAACATTTTTTGATACCTAACATGTTCATTGTAGTTGTTGTATGTGATCATTTTTGTTTTTTAATTGTGATATGTGGAACCCTAAGAGCAATAAATATGATTTATGAAACCCTAAAATCCAAATATTGTAGTCTATCCCTAAAACCTTGAATAGTGTTGCTATGAAATATTGATTGAATATTCTTATTGATTTGAATTAATATTTATAGTTCAAAGAAAGCTTAAACACAATTAAATTTCAATTGATTAAATATAGATCAAGACAATAACCAATATATTGTTATGATATATGCTAAATGGTGAAAAAAAATTGATGAGAATAATTAAAATAAACATCAAGTTGTCTACATTGTATCTTTATGTTGGTTGCGAAATTAGAAATGATAACATACTAACTGGACAAGGTAATAATCAATTATTTGAGTCAATGCCACTAGGCAACGAGCTATTATCTTGGTTTGCGTTTGGGTTACATTGGTTTTGTTTTTTATATTTTATTTTTTGTATATATTGGGAAATCTAAGAAATCAAGAGCAATCTATCAACTTTTTAAAGAATTTGTGGACTTTTCAAAATGTCTGTCATTAAAAAAAGTCTGCATAAATTCAAATACAATACACTCCCCTTTTTGCAGTGTGGATTGCGTTATACTGTGTGACTGGGATGGTGACATGTGCAATAAATCTATCTAAATGTTAGATTTTTTCTCAAGATGTATAGAAATTATGGATTCCACTAGTAAACTAACCCATCAACAAATTAATATACAAGTCTATGTGATGAGAAATAAACTTCATGTAGTAGTGGAGCCGCGTAATATTATATAGGGTCCCTTCTTTCCTCACCCAATAATTCTCCTACAACTTCATAAGTAACTATTATGATATTTTTCTTGTTTTTGTTTTAAACACGGCAAATCTATTAAAAATAATAGGAAATATAATTGATAGATATAGAAAATACATCAAAATAAAAGGCAAAGAAAACAATACAGATGCAATAATGCATCGTAAAATAAAGCCTAATAAGGATACAGGTGGATGCAAAAGTGCATCTAATAAAGCACTAGATATAATCGGGATATGTAAGAAGTTACCATGCTATGACCAACCATGCAAATTCCATGCATAAAAAACAGTACGTTGAATAAAGAACAAACTTCTACCTAATTAGTAGCTAAACAACCAAAGTGATGTGTTTTAAAATGTTACTCACAAGCGCATGAATCTGTTGCAGCACAGAAGTGCGAGCAAGGTAGAACCCATAGGGAAGGTATGAAATAGGAAAAACTAATTGAACCCAAATTAATTTAACGCTAACCTAGTTGAATAAAAATTGGATTTGATTTTGCTAAACTTGAAATTTTAAAACAAAACAATTGTATAAAGATTACATTAATGACGAATAACTAAGGTATCAAATTCCACCACATTACTCAATAAATCTCCAAGTATTATTTACCAATTCCCAAATTAGGAGTAGCAAAATCAATCTACTGCTTGCTCAAAATTTAACAATGAAGCAAACATGAAATGGTTTTAAAGTAGACTCTTCTTTGCTTCTTACTTATGAATAACAAAGCATCACATGCACACAAACTTATTAAATCTAGAAAAGATCGATCAAAGTGTGTGCTAAGCATCAGATGTGAAGTAATCTCGATCATTTGAATGACAAAAGATCAAAGGAGTTTATATTTAATATTTTCAAAAGCCAAGCATGGATTAATAAAAGTGACTTTCAAATTACCAAAAATGCATGACATTAGAGGGGAAATGAAGAAATATTTTAAATGCATTTTGAAGCAAGAGTCATAGGCATGAAAAACATAACTATGAGAATCGATAGATAAATAAATGAAACTTATTTAATAATGTGGTTTCCTCCTTAACCTTAGTTAATGTAATTAGCAATACATAGCACAAATTCAAACATGCTTAAAACAATACAATACATCATATAAAGAGTAGCTAAAGAAAGAGAAGAACAAAGATCAACAATGTGTCTCTATTAATTCTCCTATCTCTCTAGCTCTCTGTTATTCTCTTCAAGAAAGCTCTATTTATAGTACAAGTACAACCTTGATCTTCATTACAACCTGATCTTCATGTGAAATTAGCTTGCCTTCGATCCAAATTGTCAAGCTTGATGGCAAATGTCTTTATTCATAAATCCTTCCATTCATTTTGCTAGGTATAGCTTTTCTCTTCATCAATTGCATTGACTACTACATCTCTATACAATGGTTTCCCATTCATTTTGCTAGGTATAGCATTTCTCTTTATCATTTGCATTGACTACTACATCTCTATACATTGGTTTCATACCGTATGGCAGCATGTGGACAACACTCTTGTCTAGGATGTGCTCTTGCTGGCAATGGTAGTTTTTGAAAGCTATTGTGGTGGTCATCTAGGCGCTTTCTGTTATAACCCAAGTCCATGTTTTGGTTGGGAATTGATTCTCAAAGCTTTGGTGCTCTGCTTTGGGGTTTGATACGTTCTAATGGTTCCGTTGTTGGCTTGGGTCTCTATTGGGTGCGATACGGCGTAGTCCAAGGGTTCGATTAATTATTGACATTGTCTGCTTCTTTAAACGCTAAAGTGAACTGTGGCTAGTATGTGTAATTTTGCTTCATTAATAATATGTTTCATGCTAAAAACAAATCATTTTTTTTTTTGCTTCTTCTTTTTTTAAAGATGATTAAAGGATTTCACTCCTATCCCTATGGTGACTCGAACCCATAACCTCGATTTTATGTAGTGGGTGCTCTAACCACTGAGCTAACACAACTTCGTCAAATCACTTAAAATAACTAGCAATTGTCAGTAGAATTTTATAAATATTTAGATATATTTCACTTTTTAAGAACATGTCCAACAATAGTAGTTATTTGGGCTTCACATATGAAAGAGTGTTTTAAGAAAAAAAGTTGCTTAACATAACAAGAGAGGAGAGAGTGTAGCCCTTTACAACCCAAGTCGTCTTTGGCAAGGTTACCGACGTTGTTGTTAAGTGCGTTCCCATTCTTAGGGTCGACGAGTGATGACGGCAATAACCCTTGTCCTCGACGTCGTCCTAAAAGGTCACGCGCTGTGCAAGGGGCTCCATGGAAAATTTCTTTGTCTACCAACGACAGCGGTGTTTACTCGTTTTTATGTAGTGAGGCATGATCTTAGAATGGATGACCATTTATCAAAGTGGAGGGTCCTTTTATGTTGTGTGCATTGACGGCCAGATTTTGATTCGATCTGATGTCATTCTTCGAGGACTCAAAGATGCTTCTTTGAGCGTTGAAAAAGCTGCTGATCTAGGGCCAAACTGGATTTTAATTCTTGCGTAGCCTTTCTGACTTCGAAGGCTTAGAGATGCTAATCAAGACCAAATGGTCAATGTCAGCACTTCGAAGGTTCGTTTTGTGGTGGTTGGTGGTGCAGGCCGTCGTTTGTGGTGGCCTGGTTTAGGGATGAACTTGATCTCATCAGGAAAGAGGCGTTGGTTGGGATTGGCCCTGTTATAGGTATGGTTCTAAGCTTGAGTTGTTTGAATTTTTTGCTATCTTCCTTAATATATTACATCAAAATCTTGTTTACTAGTTACCAACCTTCAGTACCATTAATGCCTAATATCATAGAGTACTCAGGAATGCCCTTCGTCCATCCAAAATTCCAAATAGAGTAATTATGAACGCTAAATATAGTATGTTCCACGGGTTACATAGTTGTGTAATGTTTTGTTTTAAATTATCATTTACCGTCCCCACGTTCACGTTCCTAACAAACAAGAGAACGTTGACCTTGTTTCAGACATAGAAAGACAAAAACCCACCTAGGATTCGATCTCCGTCAATCTTCACATAACATGACATACTGATTCGATTGTAACAAGGTTCATCATCCCTATATAACAGCAGATCGATAGAGATCGAGTAAAAAGAGTATACCGGAACAAAGTAAGACCTGGGTTTCATCGGGGATGTTGTCATCGAAGATAATGAAACCTAGCTAGCTTTTCCATATAATTATACTTTTCGACTCTTTAACTCTAATATATAGCTAGCCTCTAATAACCAGCCAAGAAAAATTGAAAGCTTTGGATTAAATAGTATAAACAAAAGTTCTTGTAGCTTACTGCCCAAATCATTAATATATTGATCGAGTCAAATGGATGTCGATAAGTTTGATTTCCCAAATAATTAAATATTACTAAGTACCTCATGCACGTAGACCAGTCTAACTATGAAGGAGGTGAATTACTTTTGCATGCATGCAATAATATTGTCGAAGACATAGCTCCTCTTTAAAGAGATTTAGTTGCCTTCATTACAGGCGCATATGATCGCGCTTATATGCTTTCGCATAATGTAATTGACTCAATTTTGCGTCTTGCCGTGACTTGTATTTCTATCATTGAAAAAATATTACACTGAATTACTTTTTAACTAATTGTATTTGAGTCAAATGTAAAGGATAATGAATATAAAACTCTCAAGTTATCCACACTCATTCTTTACTCTTTTAAAATGAAATTCACGTGTCTTTACAAAAATACAAAATTTAAGATACTAAAAAGAAACATGAAACGTAAATAATGTGAAACTATATAATCTTCGACGATTATTGTGACATATCAATATTTATAAAAGAAAGAGAAAAGTTACTTTTGGGGCTACTTCATATGGGGTAAAATGATCTTGATCGTTGATCGTCCATACAACAATTGTAGTCATTTTGAACATCGTTATCATTGCTGGTACTGTGCTCATTATCATTGCAGCCTGTACGATAATGAGTATGTAGTTTAACTCACTTATTTAACTCATCGAGTATGTAGTTTTGGAAAATGCTTTATAAGACAGTGACTAATCGTGCAAACAAGGAAAGTTTTACTGGCAGAAATTAAGATACTGCTAATTAGTGTTCATGTTGGGAAGCTGTGGACACGTGTACAGCTTTTCTATTGCTTAACAAAAGCTTGGTTCGTGGAAAACTATGTTGTTGGAAATATTGAAGTGTTAAGAGGATCATTTCATAATCCGATTGAAGATTTAGAACCACCCAAGACAATGATGCATGCAGTGACAATAGAAATGTTTGTCATTATCAGACTAATTCCAGCCAGAGTCCAGCCAAATTTAAGCACCAATGCTGTGTTGAAAAACATGAAGTAAAATATTTAGTGTTTTTACCGCCTCTACAGCAGTGATAATTTCAAGCTAACAATGAAAAAGAGAATCACTACAGTAGACACCACCACACGAAAAATAATGTAACTATTTTTTTTATTTGATAAGAATAATTTAATTTAACTATTGTTAAGTATTGTGATTGATCCACGATTTCTGGGATGTAGGACCCATTCAAATATGTGTGAAGGAATATATGGTTATTAGGATTAGGGTTAAGGACCCTTCTTCTTCTTCTTCTTGTTTTTTTTTTTTTTTAATTAGAGTTTGAACATATGAACATAAGAAACATCAAATGTAAGAATGGACCAACTCTTGTAAAGAGCATTAGGGCACCAGCTAAATTGGATTTTGTGCCAATTCCCGAGCGACATGATATGATATGAAAGCTTCAATCCCAATAGGTCATATCTTGCAAATCGCCGATCTCCAAGTGCCACATCTTTTTTTGCTCCACTTCAAGTTTCTCTCTCTATCTCATTTTTAGTATTCTTCATTAGCATCATGCGAGACATACATTGTTAGCTACACAAGTATAATAGTATTAGCTTGCTATACATTATTCGTTCTAATTCTTGGTGTGTGATATCTAATAAAGCTATGCTACATTACTAGTAGTAAGAGAAAGCAAATTACGTAGTCAGCAGAATTCAAGAGAACTATTCTTAGTTTCTTACATCATGCAAGATAAACAAGATATCCTCATGAGATTCTGGTCTTGCCAGTTCATAAGCTGACTTCTCTCCATCTGTAATACCCGTTCGGTATATCCATCATGCATATTAACCACATGCTACTATGCTAGTTACATGTAAAAACTAAAAACATTAATTGGCGTAAAAAGTTCATTCTCAATTTATAAAATTAAGGGATAAATTACATCAAATTGAGACTACTCACCAAATGCTCTGTTTTAAAATAAGTATTGCCAAGGAATCACTCAATCCAAACAGGTTGGTTCGAAGAATGTACTTCCAATATGTAAATCCAAACAGGTTGCTGTCCCTCGTTCCTTTTCTTTCAAGAGTCCAAGCATTTACGTGAGAGGGATCAACACTTTGTTAACTATCTTACCTAATGTCGGTATCTGCATGAAAATGCACATATATATAATGCCTCTTCCACAAACATTGCTTTACATTTCCAACTGTTTTGCTTGATATTATCGTTGCTTCTTTTATATTCCCCCAATCTCCAATAACACTTCTCTCAGTTCTCTGCTTCCATGGAGATAGAACCAACCTTTCGTGCTTCACCTAATTTCCAATTACCTCCTGGTTTCAGATTCCATCCATCTGATGAAGAACTCATTGTTCACTACCTGCAAAGAAAAGTCACTTCACGGCCACTTCCAGCACACTTGATCACAGAAATCCATCTCTATAAGTATAATCCATGGGAGCTACCTAGTCAGTTCTGCAGCATCCACTCCTTTCCTTCATGATTCCTTATATTCAGATCAAACAATAATATCTAAATGTGTTTTTGCTTGTTTCATGACTTGGCTTGTGCAGAGATGGCTTTGTTTGGGGAAGATGAATGGTATTTCTTTAGCCCGAGGGAGAGGAAGTATCCCAACGGGGAGAGGCCTAATAGAGCAGCAGCTTCAGGTTACTGGAAGGCTGCTGGAAGTGACAAGCCAATTCTCACCTCTTGTGGAATATCGAAGCGCATAGGAGTCAAGAAGGCTTTGGTCTTTTACACTGGTCGAGCTCCAACAGGAATTAAAACTGAATGGATCATGGTCGAGTATAGACTGCTCGACAGTACAACTAAACCCTCAAGGTCAAAAGGGTCTATGAGAGTAAGTGAAATTTTCAATGCACTATTGAGATTGCATATATGTGTATCACAAAAACATGGAGCAAACTAGTTGCAAAAATAAGGTGATATGTAGCAGTGTCTTTCGAAGTGAACAAATCAACTGGAGAGAAAGCTCAAACAACCTCTGGGAGTCCTTAGATCCAATACCAGAACCTCCTTACTTCTGGTCTAAGCTTACAAATTAACCAGTATAATGCTTAGTTTTACTTCTTAAATATACTTTTCAGTCGCTCATGTATGCGTGGGTGACTGATAAAAGTGGTCAGGGTTCAATGATGAGTCACACAATCGCCCATTTATGTTTCAGAGTCAAACATGCTAACCAACCTTCAGTACTACTATGTATGCTTCACTGCACACAAGCTTATGAGAAGGTTCTCATGCTAGGCTAGGTTACTCTTAGGAAACTGACTGGCCCCTGGAAATTAGTTTAAAATTAACTTTAGATTCAGCAACTTGACATCCTATGAAGATCAAAGAAAGCATGTAATTAGGAACTTTTCCTGTTTGATACAAAGAATTTGAATCAAATTCTCTCTTCAACATTTTCATCTATTATTACAGATTTGAACAGTTATGACAGCTTCCTATGACATTTCCATGTGTGAGTAGATGCAATTGTCATAACTGAAAATGTTGAAGTGAGAATTCAAATTCTTTGTATCTTGTTAGATACAAAGAATTAAATTCTCTCTTCAACAATTTCCTATGAAGATCAAAGAAAGCTTTCCCTATAATTTTTTTCCCCTTCAAAAATCTTCTAAAATAGCGGGGACCACTAAACAACCCTGATTAATCACTATGAAATTTAGAAACAAGTAGTGGGGTATATAAATATAACTATATATAATATGTAAAACATATATATATATATACACACACACACTTATTTATTAGCACGTTAATTGTTCCTCAAGATTCAAGATATTTAATTTTGTGCAGACATGTTGTATCTAAACCAGTCACATAGCTATAATGCCTTTAGGATAGAACAGGATATAAAAAATTACATCAAAGTATCAAACCATGCTTATATTTAAGTCTACCTTTTGTTTTGTATAGCTCCATTTTCAATGTATCACAGGAATTTTCTTGGATAAGAACGATGTTCATAAATGAATGATCGACTAATATAAAAATGTGATCTAATGCATGAAATAACAAAAGTTGCTTCTTTATCTCACAGTTGGATGATTGGGTACTATGTCGGGTTCAACAGAAAGGAAACACATCAAAGAATACATGTAACAGTCAAGGCTCTAGCCCTGAATATTGGAGTTGCCTACAGAGAGTTGAGCAGACACAGCACGCATCTGCCGACCTTAATACTGAGATGATCAATGATTTCCTTGACAAAGACTGTACACTATTAGCTTCCATCCTTGCTGGTCAAGCTCCACCTATTTCAAGTGTTAGCTTCCAAAGGACCAACGATGGCTATGAAGTTGGTACTAATTATAAGGTAAACTCCACGATATCCATTTCTACTCCGGGGATTATTTCCGACACACTAAAAAGGAAAAGTACAGAAGAAGTTACAAAAGAAAATCCCTCTCGACTTGACAACAATCTAGCCAGAAAGAAAAGTGATGAGGATCTTCTTTCTAGCAAGAGACTGGAAGAAGACTATATCAACAGCTACAACCACAATCACTCTCAAAATAATATTCTCGAAGCTAATCCAATAGATACCACTGACTATGAAGAACTCAATGAAATGGCCATCCTTGGTAGGTACTTTGCAGGAATCTGAGTGTCCTCACTAAAAGGACAGCAGGCGAATTATCAGGCTGTACAGCATCAAATGTAATCAAGGTGTATAGTACGTGGATCGGCGTCCAAGACTGGACAATGAATATAAGCAGAAGTAGTAATTTATAGTTTGGTAACTCTATTTATGTGGAGCAGGTTCTCCTGGTTGTTTATATTTGCTATTGTCTTTACAACAGTAAAATAATCAATAGTCTCATAGCTAGACATAAAAGTTGGCTTGACCATGGTTTGAAGTAGAAAGACTACATATGCATAAATGCATAATGATTTTTAATAATGTAATGATATAAGAATCGCAATTATTCCATGATTGCCAGTCTGTTTTCCTTTCATGAGATCATCAATTGTTTCCATATACAGATACAAATTAACTTACTATCATATATTTCGATGAGTTATAACAAACTTGTTTTCCTGATCCAAGAAATTTGGGTCAAGAGATAAAACAAAATAATTTTCTAAATACGTATTGTGAAAAATTAGGAGAATGCATGCTCAGAAACATATAACTTTGATCTTCAGTTATTCTATTTTGTTGAAACTTGACAGAAAGATCTACCATAAAAGAATAAATTATATTATAATAATCTTTTTAGTAGCCAAAAGCAATTTAATATTCAGGGGCCATGTACACTAAATATGTTAAAGATATACAAAGAGGGCCCTTAAAAATGGAAGAATATTGTACCAAAGATATGGTCCAAGAAGCCGCTAAAGCATTTTATAAGTAACTTCATCTTAGTAAACTGCAAAAAAGAAAAAAGTAGAACACTTGACTTACTAAACAGAATAATAATTTTGAGGAGAAAATTTGAAAATACAGTCCTATAATAAGTGATAGATCGACTATTTAGTTTGAAAGACATGTCCGCGATATATATTAATATATTTGCAGCAATAAGATAATCAAACTACCTGATTACAAAAGACAAAAACTGACGAAAGAAACGTGGAAAAAGGGGCAATTTTTTCTACCGTCCTCAGTGAACGTAAAATCTCTATTTTTTATAAGCTACAGTAAAACTCTTATAAATTAATATTATTGGTATTACAAAAAATTATTATTGTAGAGAGGTTATTATATTATTGATAAATAAATAATTGATTTATAGATAAATAAATATTTACTAATTTAGAAAGAGTTTTACATTTTGCTAGTTGAATTACATAACTTAGTCTGATATTCCTAGTTGGATTATGTTTCTAATCCAATTGTGCTCTACCAATTGTTTATCTAAATGAAGCACTTTAAGCTGTATTAACCTTGAATATTACTTGTCACAAAATAAATAAATAAAAAACCAAATTTAGTGCATCAATTGCAAAAAATTAATGATGAGGTTCAATTCAGTTTAGATAAAAGAAATAAGTAAAGAATTGTAAGTATTTGCATATAATTTCTTTTATGTATTTCCTCAATTATTAATATTTGTGTGACATTATTCTTTTATGTATTCCATTAAATATTACATAATTTATATATTCGCTGGGTAATTTAGTAAAATTATTATTTTAGTACATGGCAAGTTAGGACCTGAAAATTTTATTATTTAATCAAGATTATTAATTTATATAACATTCATTTATGAGGTTTTATTGTATATCATAGAAAACAATAAGATTGTAGAATTTTATTTTATTTTAGGATGCATTCGTATATAGAGATACTTACTTGTATAGATATAAGGCAATTCCCAGAATTATACACAGCAGAATAATGTCAATGCAGAAATTTCGGCTCGATCTCATCTGCAAGGAAATCAATATTCTTAACATTGGAGCTACACCAGCTTTACCAAATGAAAACAAAGAGAATCTAGATACCATATATGATATATGTGTAACGTAAAACTCTAATTGATCAGTAAAATAAGCTTACAGCTACCTTGTAAAGATTTTCCTTGAGCCTCACATTATTAGATTTTATGTCAGATGTCACCTTATCCACCTGTAAAGCACCAAAGCATCACTTAGAATGAACTTATAAAGTGTATGCAACATTATTTGTCTCCTGGTGAGATTTAAAGGACAGATTTTTGAGTTACAGAAGAAAGGCTTACCTTTGTATCTATCTCATCAATTAAAGGGACCTGTCGGTCCATTTCCTGAACATAGTGAACAATGATAAATCTCTTATTCTTCTAATAGCAAAATGAAACAGTATGTGCATCACTACCAACCTCATTCATATCTTCGGCCAAATTTTTCAACGTACCCAATCCTTCGGATATGATATCTAGACCTTCATCCTGTACGAAATATCAACTAAATCAAATTACTGAAAGTTGCATGACACGAGCGCAAAAGCAATTGCCTCTGTTGATTATAGAGAAATTGTAAAAGCCACTAAATAAATTAGGAGTTTATATATGCCTGTCTCTTCTTCCGCATTTCATATTCTTGCCGAAATTGATTTGACTCTTCAGTTTGCTGAAAAAACTCACTCTCAAAATTTCCATCTGATTGGTAAGGAAACAGGCGCGCATTATAATATTATATAATGGATCGAAATGTGATATTCAATAAGAAATATGTAATAACCCTAAAAACATAAAAATACATTGGTTACCTGATGAGTCAAACTTGATATTTTTATGAGAGGCGGAAGGTGCCCAAATTCCAGCTTTTTTGGGAGCAGTTTCTGTCCCATCTGGTATTTCTTGAATCCTCTCTGGCAATGCAAGAACCAGCTCCTTACGTGTTTCTAGTTCTTCTTTGGACAACCCTTTAACCTGTTGTTGGATGACATTATAACTACATGTTAAACAGCTTATAGTTATAATATTGGAGTTCGACAAATTCGGACAGGATGCCTAAGAAGAATTGCCTTTATACCATGCCTGTTGAGATTGTAAGGAACAACAAATCCAGATTCAAAGATAAACGTCTTGGTGTGAAACTTCAAAATCTTTTCCATGCCATCCATGTATTTATCCTCTTGTGATCATTATGTATGACCAAATTATATAGATCTGTAAGTTTATGTGATGGACAAAAATTCTTATTGTCGGTTGCCTGATATACTAAGGATACGTAATCTTGGCACACTCATCCCTACACCAAGTCATGCAGGTGTTGCAAGGCTGTTGCTCCTAAAATTTTCTCTTAGAAAATGGGAAATGGTTCTTATAGATATTGCAGTCACAATTAATATAAGGTGACCCAAAGCACTAAAATTGAGCAAAATTATCCTACTTACCCCAACAAGAGATTTTTATCCTCATTTATCCATTTTAAAATTAAATGACAATTTTACCCTTTATATAATTAAGAAATTGCATCCATACCACTCTTCCCTCTCTCTCCACGACACCGGCCTACAATCTCTCTCTCTCTCTCTCTCTCTCTCTCTCTCTCTCTCTCTCTCTCTCTCCCCCCTCCCTCCCTGCTTCTCCCCCCTCCCCTTCCCCCTCCCCGATCTCCACCTCCCTCGAGCATTGAATCATGGATTTGGCTATAGACGAGGTGCTTAGGATTGAAAAGACACCAATTCAGAACAACGCCGGTGGAGAATGGGAGGCCCCATGGCATTAGGGACTTGAAGAGAGTGGCGCAGATTATGCTGGCCTTTCTGTCATGGAGAAAATTTGAGGTGGAGAGAAGCCGACGGAGCCGGAGATTGGGCTTATGGAGGAGGCTAGGGCCAAGCTGGTGGAGCTGTGCGACGGATCTGCTTTTCTCTCACCTCCCAGTTTCTGCATCAGCAACGGCTCTTCTAGAATTGCAGGTCGTCGCTGTGCACAGCCATCAACATCTTCATCCTCAGCGATGGTGCACAAATACGGTTAGACCAATTCGACGCCGCTATGTGAAGTCATAGCCATACTGTCGAAAAGTCAGAGTCGAATTCTATCACGATATTTTTTTTTTTGGTAAAATGGGGGCAGAAGGCCCAGAAAGAAAGAAATAAACAAAGAAAAAAGAAAATAAGAAAGTTCTATTGGGGCAATAGAGGTCTGTTAAAGGTCTATTGGGGACAGTAAGCGTTTATTAGAGGGCAATAGACGTTTTGAATTGATGTAATTTTTTTTTCTTTAATCAAAGCTTTATTTGTCTAAATTTAGGGAAATTAGTTCCCATTCCGGCGATCGAAAGTTCTATTGGGGGGTAATAGAAGTTTTGAATTGATGTAATTTCCTCTTTTATTTCTTTAATCAAAGCTTTATTTGTCTAAATTTAGGGAAATTAGTTCCCATTCCGGCGACCGAAAGTTCTATTGGGGGGTAATAGAAGTTTTGAATTGATGTAATTTCCTCTTTTATTTCTTTAATCAAAGCTTTATTTGTCTAAATTTAGGGAAATTAGTTCCCATTCCGGCGACCGAAAGTTCTATTAGGGGCTAATAGACGTCTATTGCCCCTTTATTGGGGCAACAAAGGTTTACTGGGGGATAATAAACCTTTATGGCGACCTCTTTGGGAACTTCCAGCGAGGTTTTAGAGAAGTCTGATGAATGGCGGCAGGTGACCGGAATCCGGCGGCTGGTGATCGGACTCCGACGAAGTCTCCTATAGTTTCTCTCTCTTCCATTCTCTCTCTCTATGTAACAAATGGGTAAGGGTAAAATAGTCTAAAAAAAAATTAATAGGGTATTAGGGAGAATCTCTTTAGAGTATTTTGGGTAAGGGAAAATTAAAAAAACTTAATGGAGTAAGTGGGAAAAAAATTCCCTAGAATTGAGATAAATGGACAAAAACCCTTAATATAAAACACAAATATTATGCACATGAAATATGTAGCCGTTGGTTTGGCCACAATGGTTAGTTTGCGGTGTCTATTTTGGAAGTAAAATTACACTAGTAAGCTAGAAGAAAGAGAAAAGGATTTCTTAAATTAAGGGCAACCAAAAGTGCAGTGGACACATCATAAGATGGCAGGACATGTATAATTTTGAAGCACGTCCATTTAGGAGGTTGTTTCAAGCTAAAACTATAAGCAAGAGATATGCAGATGTAACAAAAGGAGTAAGATGATAATTATATGGAATTACAATTTAAATCAAGCTAGAAGGAATTAATAAGAGGGAGGATCTGCAAATCTTTTATAGAAATTCTTATTTGCTTCGAGAATGGAGAGATAGTAAAGTATGACAAAATAAAGGGCCTCCCATGAATGTCTGAGAATCTCATGCCTATCAAACCAAAGAAGGTAATTTATGCCAAGTCTTTGAATAATGGAATGATGCTATTCAACCAACCAAGAATTCATCACAATGTGTTTCTTTTATTTGTTGGAATATAGTGCCCAGCTTTGTCACATGCATGCTCTTATGCCATTTTTTACAGAATTGTACTTGTTTAAGAGAAAAAAGAAATGCAAGCTAGATTTTCATTGAATGTATCTAACAAGGTTATTACGTACTATAGAAGAATCTAGAAGTAACTATGTGAGGTGAAAGGTATACATGTGTCTCTTTTCGCCTCACATAGTTACTTCTAGATTCTTTTATAATACTATATTAATTTCTGTGGTCATAATCAGCAAGCTTTCTTCTTTTACTCATTTTGTTTCATCTTAGTTGACACAGTAACACCCACACTCCATCCAAAAACTGAAAAACAATGGGTATTGGAGAGAAACCAACTAATTCCTAGAAAATTAGAATATGACGTTGTTTAATTTGGAGTTAATTACAACACAATACCAAATACAACCACATCCATACTATGTTCATTTTATTTCTCATAATGTGTGACCCCGACCCCGACCCCAAATTGAAAGTCATTAAGAGGCAAATCACATTGAAACATTGATAAACAATGAACATAAATTCTGATCCCAAACAATTTTCACTCACCTTCTTCTGAGCCAATTTACGCAGCTTAGGAAGTTCTTCCATCAATCGGGCCTTAGTCCGACGAATCTCCACATTAGTGGCCACCTCAACAGCCCTATTACTTTCCATCGCAGACTTCTCCGCTTTCTGCATAATCTCAAGAAATCAAACATCACATTCCTAACCCATTTTCCCCCAACACATTCCTAAATATGAAAACATATTTAATTCATCTTAAAAAGCATTTGCATAATCAATGGAATAGAGAAACTGAGACGAACCAGAAGAAGGGCTTGGATTTCGTCTTCGACATGGGCGTAGAGGCGAGCGAAGGCATCGTCGCCGAAGGCATTGAGTTCGCGCTGCTTCTCAATATCATACTTGTCGTATTTCCTGCATATTGAGTCGACTCGGGAGAGGATGTCGATGACGCTCATTTTTCCTCGCCAAAAGAGAAAATTGATGTCGGAGCAGGAGGAGGCTTTTGTTTTCTCTCTACTTTTCCGGTCATTCTGTTACCTTAAATTTCGGAACAAGTGGTGGCAAAATGAATGGTAGAGGCACAGACTGAGTTTATGAGCCAGGAAAAAAGGGAAAATTGTTTGCATGATACGGTAAAACCAGGTAAGCACGTGGCTAAGACCGGGACGACCGCGCGTTTGCTTCAACATTCCATATAAGTGGGTGGAACACGAGCTCTATCACTAGAGACTAGAGAGTTAGCTAGATTTATGCAAAAATAAATGGGAACAACTGTAGGTCTTCAGTCAGTTTCTCTCTTCGTCTTCCTATTCTCTGTAATTTTTCTTCATTCACTTACAAACACTTTGTATCAATTCTTGCTTATCACTAAAGATTCAAAGCTTGTTTCTGTTCATATATGGTTAATTAACGTGTCTCAGATCTTCATGTTTTTCTATTTTTGATCCATTTTAAGTACATATATGACCAGGTTCTTGCTTCTCGCTCCGACCAGATCACTTTGCAGTCTTTACCTCAACGATTCTCTTCTTTTTATTGCTTTTCCGAATTCATTCCTCCATCGTAGAGTTTTAATGCTGCATTTTGTGAGCTTAATATACATATACAGGAAAAATTAATATCTTTATAAATAGCTTCACTTCTGTGAATCAAAGCCATATATGAAATTAGAATACAAAAGACTGACCAATGACTCTGTCCTTTGTATTATTTTGGTGAAAATGAATATGGTCCTTACAGCCAAACTGGACGGAAATAAACAAACCCCCTTCAATTTCTATTCTTTGACGTATTGCCATGGAGGGAACTAGCTAGTTTGGTTTGGGTGGGAATGGTAGCAGGCTAAGGGTTGAAGGAGAATCGGTCAGGTCTCAAGGCTTACTGAGAATTCAGAGGCTTAATGCAAAAAAAATTGACCGAGTCTTTATGTTCATAACCTTGCATAATGACTTGAGAAAAAAAAATCGAACTGATATAAAAAGGGAAAAAAAAAAAAAGAGAGTGAAGAGCTAGAGAAGAATTGGTCAGGTTTCAAAGCCTACTGAGAATTCAGAGGCCTAGTGCAAAAAATTTCACCGAGGCCTTGTGTTCATAACCTTGCATAATGACTTGAGAAAAAAAAAATTGAACTGATTGTAAAAGTAAAATGAGAAAATTAGTCTACTTATTTCATTATATAGTCCATTTATATAGGATGAGGATTACAATGGTAATAGCAATTACAATAATGACAATAATGGATGATTGAGCTGTAACCGCTGATTCCCATATTCGCTTTTCATCGATTACTTTAACGAAGGCACATAATGTGTTTTCCCTTTAACACTTCCCTTTGTGCCAAGTCAAAGATGAAATGGTGTATGAATTGTTGCATCACTAAAAACCTTGCCAAGTAACAATAAAAACCATGTAGGAAAAATACATCTTGGTCGAAGGAAAAGAGCACAACGCACCTATTACATTTGATGATGACATGTGTGTGTTAGACCCCCCCTGAAGTCTACACCTCCCCCTAATACTTACATCAGTCAAGGGAGCTTGGAAAGTCTTTGCATTCCTGTGTTTTTCACATGTTTCTCAAATATGGCTTTAGGCAATGATCTGGTAAACAAATCTGCCACATTCTACTCAAACCTTACTTGATTAACTTGAATCTTGAGGAGAGCATGTTTTTGCTGATTGTAGAAAAACTTTGGCGATATGTGTTTTGTATTATCACCCTTGATATAACCTAGCTTCATCTGTTCGATGTAAGCTGCATTATCTTCATGAATGCAAGTAGGCTCTTCAATGGTAGAACTTAAACCACTAGTCCCTCGAATATGTGTAAACACTCACGAACCGCCTCATGTAGAGCAATGATCTCAGAGTGGTTCAAGGAGGTACCCACAAGGGTGTGCGTAGTTGATCTTCAAGATATCACCGTGTTACCAATGGTAAATACATAACCAGTTTGGGAACAACCTTTATGTGGGTCAGACAGGTACCTAGCATCAGCAAAACCAACCAAAACATTATTTGGGGTACCTAGCGCCTATTGCACTTATATAGGGAATTTCAGCCCCCAACACCTCTTCGTCATCTTCCTTTGGACAAAATGGATCTTTCCTTGCATCCAAATTTCGACCGATCATGAGAGTGCTAGTAGGATACGCTTTGTCTATGTTAAATCACATTCGCCCGGATTGTTTCAATCCGTAAAGTGAGCGTTTCAACCTAATTGCAAACGCACTCCATGGTTTACAGTCACCTGACTTAGGTAATGTAAGGCCATCAGGCACTTTCGTAGATATCTCTGAATCAAGATCCCCATAGAGATATGCAATAACCACATCCATGAGCTACATTTCCAGTCCTTCGGAAACTACCAACCTAATCAAGTAGCGGAACGTTATAACGTTCATTACGGGAGAATATGTCTCATCGTAGTCAATTCTAGGGCGTTGTGAGAAATCTTGCACCACATGCTAGCGTTGTACCTCAGGACTTCATTATTCTCATTACGCTTTCTGACAAAGACCCATTTATGTCCTACAGGCTTTACACTTGGTGGGGTTAGCACTACCGAACCAAATACTGTCTCTTTTCCAGAGAATCTAGTTCTGCCTGGATTGTTTCTTTCCATTTAGGCCAATCTGCTCTTTGTTGACATTCTGCAACAGAGTGTGGTTCGATATCATCATACTCTATAATTTTTTGAGCAACAGTGTATGCAAATACATCATCAATGTGTACGGAAGATCTTTCCGTTTTCCATCAACTCATACACACTCTCATGGTCCATTGAGGTTTGTTTATTCTCTGGAATCATTTCAAACATCGGAGTGCCCTCTAGTATTAATTCATAAACATAGCTATAATCAGAGACAATCTCATGAGAGCAATTCTCTACATTGATGATTAATGGATCGGTTTGTGCCTTACTTGGGTGAGTGTCAGTCGAACCAAGTGGTCTCCCCCTCTTCCTTTGGGGAGCCATAGCCTTAACCACACCTCCATTAAGTGTGGTTGCAGTGCCTCTATCTGCGGCGCTGTGCTCTTTGTTGGAGATTTCTGACCTTGCAGGCACATTTGCAGCTGGTATATGTGATCTCGTCACTTTTGCGATATCAGTAAACGCATCAGGTATCGAATCTGCTACATTCTGAAGATCAATTATTCTTTTCACTTCACTGTGAAATGCGGGAATCAAAATGAGATAGAGTGGGGACCACGACAATTCCTGTCGTTCCTTTGGAAAATCCTTTTTTCTATCTCCCCCTAATGATGGGAAGATTGTCTCATCAAAGTGATAATTCGCAAATTTAACGGTAAAGAGATAACCTGTCAAGGGTTCCAAATTGAGGGATAATTGTTAGAGATTCGTGTCCAACATAAATACTTAATCGTCTCTGAGGACCCATTTTGATACGCTGGGGGGGGGGGGCAATAAGCACATATACTGTGCAACCAAATATGCGTAAGTGTGAAATGTCAGTTCTGGGAGCAAAGTGTCATGAATGTTCCCAAAACGTCCCTTAAAGGCATCCCACAGTTCTTTTGGTGTCTTCAACTGAAGGTACTCCCAGCGTAGGCCAGGATCAATATGTCTCCCTAGAAACATTAAAGCACTTGCTTTCACCTTGTTAGACGGTCCATCGTCTTTGGGGTCGGTGGGAGTTTCAATGGTGGCAATGTAGTCTTTTGCCACGAAGGCGGTTGTCACATCAGAAACCCAACGATGGTACTCAAGTCCTTCTGAGTCCAAAATGTCAAACTCAGTCTAGTTGGATCAGCCATCTACATAAACAAAAGAAGATATATAAATTATGCAGCCATAAAAACATCCACATGAATTATTTTCCAAGGATATGAATTAGATTTCAAGACCAAGATTTGTAATGATCACATTTTTTGGATGCTAAGTGAAAATACTTTATCACGATAATTATGTATTTATAATGCGCACGAATTTTCATTATCAAGGGCAAAACTCAATTTATATATAACACGCTAAATAAAACAATTATAAAAAAAAAAAGGAAACAAAGCTAACCATAGCATGTTCAATAATGAATAAAACATAGCATATAAAAATCACAATTATATAGGGCAGTAAGCAATAGTAAAACTTGCTAAAATATGCTTTAGAATTCCACATTAAAAACAATTATAGAAGATAGTAACATAAATTACAGGACATGCTCAAAATTCACAAATAATATATAACAAAATATATGCTACACATAATAACAACAATAATATAGCATGCTCAAATTTCTACGAATAATAAAACATAGATAAAATAACAAGGCATGCTAAAAGGATCAATATTATCCAACCATACATGTTCAAAAGTTCTAATTGTAAATAATTAAATTTATCGGAGTATGAAATTAAATAAATAAAAGAGAACACACTTGATTTCGAGAAAACAAAATGATTCTAGAGCATGCGCGTGTTGATGCAGGCGTGCGTATTTTTGAGCTTGAGCTAATGAGCCGAGGAGCGATGCAGATCTGGTGGGTTTTGTGCTCTGAGCTAGATCGTGCGCTTTCAGAACCTTACCAACATAGCCATTCTGCTTGGCTTGACTAGGAAAGACGTGGTGCGGCTCGGCTTGACATATCTGTTCTTTTTTTTTTTTTAATTTGGTTTTGTTTTCTTCTGGTTGCGATTGGAAGAAAAAAAATGTAGGGTTTTTTTTTTCATCTTTTCTTTTCTTGACTATTGGCTCTAAGCGTGTTGATAACGTGTAAAAGTAAAATGGGGAAATTGGTCTACTCATTTCATTAGATAGTCCCTTTATATTAAGGCTGGGCTCGAGTCGGTCCGGGCCCGAAAATTAGTGAGACCGAGACGGAACTTGAAACTGTCAGTTCGGGCCAGTTCGAGCTTTTTGTAAACTGAAAACCGACAGAAACCGAACCCATTCGGGTAGGTTCGGTCTTCGGTTGGTTCGGGCTTTTCGGGTTTTTCGGGCTTTTCGGGCCAGTTCGGCCTGTGCTATTCAACTTTGCCTGTTTTGCCAGTTTTGGTACCTGAAGACTGGAATGCATATCAAATGATAATGCTGTGAAATAAACTCATTAACATAACTGTAATCAATTTGCAATAATCAGGTTTAGCCACAGTTTATAGTTTACAACACAAAATCAAGAGTCCAGAATACATTGTCCAACAGAAAACAATCCAAATTGTCCGACAGAAACATAAACACAATTTACAGTTTTGCACAAATAGTCAAACTGTCCAACTAAGAAATAACTGAAGCTGCACTGCTCTAGGCCTTTAGGCTCTAGTTGCTCGGCTTGCTGCCTTGCTCCACAAGTCCAAACCTCCATGACAACTCGACAAGTGCACAAATCTGCAAGTCTGCAACTTTGTGCATTCACATTTCAAACTTGATCAGTTTACAAATACAATTATACAAAGTTAAAAAGTAAACCAATAACATGTATAATGATCTAAAATATGCAGGTTCCTATACAAACTTGAAACTAGGAGTGCATTCCAAATCAACAATGCAGGTTCCTAATTTCACATACGAGATTACATTATTACAAACATCAACACAATACCAAATCACATAGATACCATATAAGATGAACATGATGCAATTCTGCATTTTACAACATTATGCACAATTTCACATTAGAGATTTGATGGCCACTATATCATGATGCACAAATCACATTAGAGATTTGATGGCCACTATATCATGATGCACAAATCACATAGATACTAAATCACAAAGATACCGACACAACAACACAACATTAAAGCAGTAACCAATAATCCAATATCTTTAAAGCAACAAGTCAATAACCAATAAAATGCAGAAATTAATATCATTAAGGCCAAATGCAGAAATGCAGAACATTAACTAAATAAATGCATATTGCTAACTAAATGCAGAAACACATAGTTTTAAACAAAAACTGGGGCAGTACCTTATTTTGCTGCTTTACTTTTGCCTGCATTACCTACCCTTGAATTCTTTGAAGCTTTAGATGATTTAGACGTAGATGGCTTTTCAGGCTGATCAATTGTACTAGCACCTTCCTCCCTTGCATGTTCTGCAAAGCAACAAAAGTGCAAAGTTTAGACAAAAACTGTCCAGATTTTGGTACACATTACTACATTGTATTATAATCTTGAAATAAATTAACAAGGCAGCCATTCCAAAAATAAAAATCATACCATCCTCCACATTTTCATAAAGTTCAATGTCCTCGATACTAGGAACATATTGAATGTTGTTGATGCTTTCAGATCCGATCCAATTTTGGTATCATATCAATGCTTCCACCGTTTTGGGAGTTAGAGAACTCCTAAAGGGATCAATGACCCTTCTGCCTGTGCTAAAGCAAGACTCACTTGCCACTGTGCTCACTTGTATTGTCAAAACATCCTTGGCAAGGGCAGCAAGATTAGGATACTTGGCACCATTCAACTTCCACCACTCCAATATATCCCACTTATGAGGAATTGCAGGCTTCTCAATCGGGTCCAATAAGTATCTATCCACTTCATGTGCAACAACAGCTTCGTGGGAGTCTTCCAATTCTTTCTCCCAATCTTGTTCCATGTCGGCTATTTTTCCAGTAGGCTCAACTGTCCTTTTGGAGCTAGATTTGCTGCCTTGGCTAATTGAGCTCTCTCCACTTCTAGCTTTTCCATTTCCAGCCTTTGAAGACATCATTGAGGAGCTGTACAGGTAACAAAGGGCCACTAAAAGCTCTTTAACCTCGGCAGACTTCTTCTTAATGTCATCGGACTTCATTTTCAGCCACTTATTGTAGATACTTTCAAAGTTTCTGATCTTGAACCTTGGGTTTAACACCAAGGCAATGAATAAAAGTTGATTGCAGTCTTCCAAGCTTCCAAAATACTTATCAAACTTCCCTCTCATCTTCACAGCCATATCGAACAAGATCATTTCAGTCTCTGAACCAGTGAAATCATACGATTTATTAAAAAATTCATCGATCTCCGATTTGATGGCCACTATATCATGAAAAGCTTTCCATGATGTTGGGTGATTTGAGGCACTAATCCTCATTGTCACATCATAAAAGACCTTTAAAAATTTCCCATTCTTCTTTAACCGGTGGCCCTACCCTTTTTATCTTATGTTTCTTCCTTGAATCAGACCCTCCAACTTGCAGCTCATCAACTTCATCATCGATGTCTTCATCCTCATCAAAGTACCGCGTGTACTTGCTGTCCTCCTCATCGCCCATTCTATCAAAGGCTTTTTGTAGCTGTAATGCAGTGTCTAGCATTAGAAAGGTAGAGTTCCACCTTGTTGGCACATCAAAGATGCATACTTTCTTCGACTCAACCTTCTCATTCTCTGCACACTATTTAAAAACATCGAGCCTTTGTCCACTGCTCCGAACATAGTTTATCGCATTCCTAATTGAAGCAATTGATTTCTCCATCATTTTTAGGCCTGATCTGACAATGAGGTTCAGAATATGTGTAAGGCAGCTAACATGCAGGTACTTGCCTCCAAGAACAGGCTGTTTCTCCCAGCCTAACATCTTCTTCCTAACGTACTCAATTGCAACCTTATTTGCACTTGCATTGTCAACGGAAATTGTCAACACTCTATCAACTTCCCAATCATGCAAATATGCCTCCAATAACTTCTCTATGCTATTGCCCTGATGATCAGGAATCACTCGAAAATTCAGTATTCTTTTGTGCAATGTCCAACCAGCATCAATAAAATGGGCAGTCACCACCATGTAGTTGATATTTTGCACTGATGTCCATGTATCGGTGGTCAAGCAAAGGCAATGATTTCTTAACTCTTTCTTCAACTCTAATCTGGTTGCTTTATACATGGACAGAAACAATTTCACAATAACCCTCCTAGAAGGCACATCCCACCTAGGTACAGCCACACTACAAAAGTATCTAAACCCCGGCCTTTCAATGAAACTGAAAGGCAGTTCATCCATTACTATCATCTTGCAGGCTGCTTCCATGCAAGCTTCTTGACTCCATTTCACCATCACCAACTCCTTAGTGCCACCGGTACTTAATACTTGCTGCCCACTTTCTAAATCAACCCTACCCGGATATTTTTTGCACACTTCTTGTATATGTCTCCTAAGTGAACTAGTTCCATTTCCATAACTATCACATGCAAGATCAGTTCCACAGTAATTGCACTTAGCTCTCTGTTTAACACAAGTTTGAACTTTCTTACCATCCTTAATCTTGAATTGAGGCTTCTCAATTTTCTTAAAGTGCAACCACACCCAAGATCTTCCAGTAGGTTTTTCTTCTTTTGCTTCTTCATTTTCATCATCTCCAGCATTGCTCGGTCCAGCAGCTGTAGCTTCACCATGTTTTCTCTTTACACCAGCCTTCCTCTTCGAGCTTTTGAATGTTTTGGGAATCGTTTGAACCCTTGAAGCATCAGTTGGTGTTGGAAGAGCAATGGCTTTTGAATTGGAATTGGAATTGGAATCAGAACTTTAGGATGAATTGCAATCGGAACTGTGGGATGAATTCTGAGGAAAAGCCATGAAATGATATGACTATGAAAACTTCAAATTCAATTGAGAATGGCCTTCACAAATAGTAAACAAGGAATTGTTAATTGTTAATTTGTTATAAACAATAAACAATGAGGATTGATAAGCATGCTATTGCCAATTTTTTGGTGAAAATCCTATGATCAGAACTCAGAAGAACCAGGTTGAGCAAAAAATAAAAAATAAAAAAAACAGACCCCATATCAATCAATGGCATTTACCAACAAGAACTGTAATAATAGATACACCGCATACCAGAATTAGAGCCTGTGATCGATTCATATAAGGAAGCTCAACTCATAATCAGAGCTGCTTTGTCAAGTTGCGTAATCATTAAAAAAAGTACTACAATTTTTTTTCTTCCATATTTATTATTTAGAGATAATTGAATACCGAAAATCAGGATCACAAGAAAGATATGCAGCATCTCAACAAAGAACAAAAAAAAATCCGAAGCTTTAGATCTTTTACCATATGAATTCAACTTCCAATGAAAACAAAGGAAACAAAAAAAAAAAAAAGTAACTTTCCAACAAAACCAAGTGCAGCATAGCAAATTGAGCAAGTTACCTCAATATCCCAAACCCCTCCAATTGAGTTTCGAAGAGCTAATCCAGATCCTGCAATCCCACACCAACTCAAATCAGACCCAGAAAAGCCAAAGAAACAAGCTTTTTTCAAAATCCCACAATAAGCAACTTCACCAAAGCAAATACAATGCAACTTCAAACACCCAATTCTAAGAACCCCAATGTAAGCACCAAATATACCAAATATATCAACTCAGAAGAACCAAGTTGAGCAAAAAAAAAAACAAAAAAAAAACAGACCCCAAATCAATCAATGGCATTTACCAACAAGAACTGCAATAATAGATAACACCGCATACCAGAATTAGAGCCTATCATCGATTCATATAAGGAAGTTCAACTCATAATCAGAGCTGCTATGTCAAGTTGCGTAATCATTAAAAAAAGTACTACAATTTTTTTTTCTTCCATATTTATTATTTAGAGATAATTGAATACCGAAAATCAGGATCACAAGCGCCCTAATATCTCTTCTTTTCTCATAAAAAAAAAGAGTAACAAAATCAGGAATCGGCAGAAATACTAAACTAAATTCAGTAGACTCATCGGATTAAATTAGACACGGAACAGAAACGATCCACCAACATATAACATACACTGAAATAAACTTCAATTCTACTACAACGAGAGATTTTGATAAATCTATCACAGTAGCTGAAACAGTAAAACATACAGAGGCTAAAATCAGTCCCATCATCATTAGACAACAATCAAATGAGATTCACAATTAAGCTAACAAAAACATCAAAATCAGCCAGCAAGGTTTACAATTGAGCCAAATACAAATTCGAAAACAGAGTCCTCTCACACATAAAAAAAAAAAAAAACAGAGAGGGATGCAAAACGAAATCGAATTCGAACATCGTAATATGAGTAATCTAGATGATCAACAGCAAGCAACTAAAGCTTATCGATAAAAAAGGAAAGAAAACCTGGAGGAAGTGCTAAAACCCTAGAGAGAGAGAGCCGAGGCACAGGAGAATGACAACTGGTTCAGTTTCTGAGCACTAGAAGAAGCAGCAGCAGCAGTATTACAAGAACTGGGTACTGGGCCCTTGTCGGGGAAGTACCTTATTCTTCTCCGCATCATAATAAAACCCAGGAAGATATGAACCCAAGAATTAATCATTATCACTAGTTTGAACAAAACAAAAAAACCCAGAAAGATCATAACTTTATAACTGCAAAGAAAAAAAGAAAAAAAAAACCCAAGAGGATTGAAAATTCAAATTGAAAACCCTACAATCTAGATTACTCAACGAAATTCGCTGCGAGGAGCGAAGTGTAGACTGCAGACCATCAAGGCTTAGGGACAATCGACGGCGACAACGAACTTCTAAAGCTTCATTGGAGGGGGATTTCGATTTCCGGAGATCAAGACTGGAGTAGGAACTGCTGAACTGGTAATGGAAGGAGAGAGAGAGAGAGAGATAGACAACTCAGAGAAGGGTGAGGGAGGGACTGAGAGAGTGAGAGGGAGATTTCAGATTTTCAACAAAGAGAGGGAGGGAGGCTGAGATGGTATCGATACCCATCGATACTATCGACATGCAAAGAGTGGGAGGCTGAGGTCGAGTTAGTCGACTGGAGTGTGGAGGAGTGTAGCCTTTAGGGTTTTTTTCTTTTTTCTTTTTAATATTTAACTTATTATTATAACACCCAATCATGGACTGACATGTGGCAACTGCTACAGTATTCAGTTCGGTTCGGGCTTTCGGGCCCTGAAAATATGAAACCCGAGACCGAACCGATTACATGAATTCGGGTCGGGCTTTAGACCTAACCGAAAATTTCTATTCTAAAACCGAACCGAATCGGGCTTTTTTCCTCGGTTCAGGTCGGGTCCTCAGTCTTTCGGGTCCGGACGCCCACCCCTACTTTATATAAGGTGAGGATTACAATGGTAATAGCAATTACAATAATGACAATAATTGATGATTGAGTTGGAACCGTTAATTCCCTAATTCCCTTTTCGTTAGTTACTTTGACAAAGACATATAACTTGTTTTTCCTTTAACAAATTTTTAGTATTCCCAACATTATTCATTTATAGAGATTTTACTGTATATAAAAAAATAATATTTTGTGCATCACATTAATGCTACCTGATGACGAGGAAACTAAAATATAAAGAGTTTTGGGAATAATCGTTGTAAAATTGACCTTAATACTAATTTTCTATTAGAAACAGTGTTGGCCAGTTTTTTTTTGCCCTTATTCGAGATAATAGAAATTATGTACTAGTAGACATAAGGCCCAACTTCACAACAAAAATGGGCCTGCTCCAAAAGCCTACTTGATTACCGACATAAACATATAAAACATAAAACATTGGCCCAGAGTTGGGAGCTCGAACAACAGAGGGAACATAGTTCCATCATATTTCACTAATTGTACAATTGATACCACACTTTAGAGCAACTCCACCGGTTGCTTCTTGACTGGTCACCAGCTAGGAAAAGCTGATGTGGTGACCATGGAGGAGAAAAACAAGCTTCCAGCGATGGGCTTATGATCGGGCAAGAATCACACTTTCTTAACCGAAGCCAAGAAAAAAGGCAACGGGCTGACATTTTTCTTGGCCAGCCAAACCATCTGCCAACTCTGCCTAACTGATGACATCACCCACGTTATCTACAAGAATGGAGAAGGCGACGGGTTAAAGGAAGGCAGTGGAGGACGAGACGCAGATCGTGTCTGCCCCAGTCCCCGAGAGGATGCCGGAAAACTAGAATTTCGGCTGGGTCATGTCGCACGGCTATGGGAGGCCTTCGATCTCCTTCTGCGCTGCGTGGTGAGGTGAGGCACCATGTGGAGAGGACACGCAAGCCGAGGCGAGCCCGTATGGCCCGGGTCCGCGGCCGGAGGACGCACAACGACGCTGGAAAACTAGGGTCGGGTCGGTCGGGACCCGGCGGGTCTGAGGAGACGCAGAGGAGAGAGAAGAGAGAGTTTCAGGGGTGAAAGTGAAGAAAAGAGGAAAAATCTGTCCTTATGAAAAAGGCCCAGAAATTTTTGCAATTTATAGAAAATTTTCAAATTTTCAAAAATTCATAACTAATTCATACGAACTCCGATTCTTATGTTCCACATATGCACGAACTCGTATCGACGATCTCTATAACTTTCATAAAGGACGTTTTCTCAAATTATGTATGTATAAAAAGTCAATTTTCAAGACCCCCTTAATTAACATTCGTTTCGAAAATAAAATTGATTCAAAACCAAATTTCTCTTAAAACAACTTACGAAACAGTCGTAATATTCATAATTCAAATATTCGAACAATTATTGAATTATAAAATCGAATAAATGAAAATTCGGATCTTCACATTATCCATAAATCTCCATTATTACCATCTATTTACATCAAATCTATTTCAATTTTCCAAAAAAAAAAAAAATATCAATGAACAGTAAATATGAATGGTCAAGAAATGGAATGGGTGGAAACCCATGTCCAGTGACAGTGAACAGTTTTTTGACTGGTCGACCCCTTGATATTTATTGACTACGGCTGGACTTGCTCGTAGAGCCATCTGATACTCCTGTCCACAAGCCTGGTTCGAAAAGTGCAGATGACCACTTCTGTACAAATAGAATCAATCACCTTCTTCCTGAGCTCAGCCGGCATTGCTGAGTCTACCAACTAAGCAACTGCGTGTGGATAACTCCCTCTGTAGCTAACCTCATCTGCATTCTAAAGCTGTGGCCCTGAATTCTTTCGAATATTATTCCCAAGAGAGGAGTCCCAAACTCCCAATGCCACTGATAAGCGGTGAGGACAAGTATTATTACTAATTGATGAGAATAAAGTCTAGTGATTAAACTTTCTAGTTAGACAAGGTGTCATTGACTAGAAAAATTTCCAAAAAAAAAAAAATGACCTTCCTAGTTAGAAGGTGTAGGTGTCACATTTATTCCTTCATGCAATATGATCCTCTCTCTTGTGTGAGACGACTGGTTTCCTACAACCAATTGGATTATAATTGGTGCCTACAAAAGGGGATAGGAGGATGCAAAACTTTCCTCTCTCTTCCTCACTCTCTCTCTGACTCGAAATCCAGAAGCAATGGCTTCTTCTAAGCCGGTTCAGGTCACAGCTTGTATTCTATGGCTTCTGTTCTTCACACTTCCATGTTCTTCTTCCATCTGAATCACTCTATCAGCATTCTTTGGTTGTTGGTGAAAATGCTACTTTAGGATCGTCTCATGGTATGCCTGTCGGAAATCTGCCGCTTCTAAGCCTAGCGCTTTAGTGTTGTGTGAACGAGTTCTTATCTACGGATTGTCAAGGCTTAAACATCTGGATAAGTTTGCCAATACAGTACTGAAGGTGAAGATATCAACAACATCAAGATTTCAGACTTTTGAGGTTTGTTTCCATAGAAATAAGTCCGTAGGATAGGAATGTGCCCTGACAGCCAGTGGGAGAAAGTTTCCAAGGGGTCCTGGTCTGGATCCATGTCACCTTTTGAGCACAAACTCTTAGATATACGAACAGCTGGTTCATCCTTACAGAATTTTGAAGTGTTCATTAAAGAAAAATTTTTCTTATCTCGCCTAGTATTTTTTGTAGCTGGCATAGTCCTGATAAGCTTGGCGCCTTATCTGAGTAACTCATTAGTGTTTTATTACAGCAGCGGAATGGTAATAGGGGTGGTTATTGTAATATCGATTTTCCTTCTTCAGGTAATGAAGCTTCTCCCAACTGGTCGGAAGAATTCACTTGCAATTTTCGTCTTGTCATCTGTGGTTGGTTTGGGATCTTTTCTCCTCAGCTACATCCCAGGACTACTAAGTTCAGTACTCACAGAGCTTGGAATTAGTGAGGACATGTCTAATGTTTTGGCCATATTTCTTCTGGCTTTTGTTTTTCTGGCTGGAGCATGGTTGGGATTCTGGACAGTTCGTAAAATGGCCTTGAACGGAGATGGATCAATTGATTCTAGCACATCTCTGTTTGTTTTGTGGACCATTCGCTTCGTAGCTGTTATTTTTCTTTCACAGAGTTCCAGCGATCAACTACTGGCACCAGGAGCTATAATGGTACCTTTAGTCCCTTTTATAGTGAGGAAAATTGCCATTATACTTGGAACTGTAGTCCCTTTAATCAGGAAAATCGCTATATCCTTTGGAACTATAGTCGTTTTCATAGCGATGACATTCACTATAGTATGTGGATGCATAATCTCTTCAGAAAGGGAAATCTTTAGATGGATCCGTGGTCGTCACATGTACAGGAAATTGTTGAGATCACCAAAAAAGAAGAGCAGAAGATTAGAGATTCCTGATTCTTCACCTTCTGAATATGCTCCTAATGAAGTCGTTAACGAGTTTCAGAGCAATGAGGACTATAAGCTACCGAGGCCTGGTTCCAGAAACTCTACCTCGGCTTCACGCATTTCACTTGGCCTAGGTTATAAAAGTGCATCACCATCAGATGGAAGGTTATATCCTTCTTACATCCACACTACACCTGAAAGGAGAGCAATGTCAAAACATGAGTGGGAAAGTCTCACCAGACACACAACAGAGAAGGCCTTGGAAGAACTTGCTTCTACTCCTGATTTGGCAAATGGGTCGTTGCAAATGCAGATAGAATCAGCGTAATCCCCCTTAGTTTGCGAGGTCATCACCCGACAAGAAATAGGACACAAACTGTGCGTTTAAATCTTTGACTTTTGTGCACTTACATCTTTCAAACTTCATGAGCATTTCTTTTGAATTGCTTTGTTGGTTTTTTCTCGTTAAGGTTTTATACCATTCTGATTTGTTGAGGGGTTTTTAAGGTTCTGCCACGCACCAAAAAAAAATCATTTGAGTATCCCATTAGCATCTGATACATTCATACTTTTGTTAGAAGAAAGAATAATAACATTATGTGGCCAAGAATTTTTCATAGAAGTAGCGTCCGCTGTTGAAAGAAACAAAGGAGGTTATTCTGGTTCTGGCATACAGTCCAAAGAGAAAAAGAATGAGTTCTTAATCGGAAACACCAGAGAAATCTCCAACAAATGGAAGCCATGAGAAGGCTCATAAATTTCTCACATTGTTGTAGTATAAATGTATTATAGTATAAATGTCTGTATCATGTAATAGGTACTTGAGTGTATAATATAGGTATAAAGACTTGTGTGACATGCTTTATACCAAGAGACAACAAGCATGACAGATTTCATGATTGAAGAACAATCAAGTGGAGTTGTTGATGATGATCATGGTTATCAAATTGAGTTTCTCTTAGAGCATTCACACTAGCTTTGTATTCCTATATAAACCCTCCATTGTGAGAAGAATAAACACACAATTACTCTCTCCTCTCTTTGTTATTTTACGTTTGTCCTCAAACACGTTATCAGCACGATATTGCTCTAGAATTAGAATCGAAAATTAACAAGAGAAAGGAAGTTCATCATCCAACCGAAGTCATTTTCCAAATCTACAAAAAACCTCCAAACCCTAGCACATATCAAAGCCCTTGATCCAAGAAGCCCAGAACCGGTCTCAGAATCGCCAGAACAGGCCGGAAACAGCTTGAACCGGCTGCCGGAAGTTTTGAACCACTGCCGGACAGTTGCCGAGAGCTGCGCAGAAGCTGCTGAGGAGCTGTCTAGCGGATCTGCCGAGAGTTGCAGAGCGGACCTGCCGAGCACCTGCCGACAGTACCTGCTGAGAGCTGCCGAGCATATGCCTACAGCACCTGCCGAGTAGCTGCCTACAGATCTGCAGGGCAAGTTTCCGATGACTTTTCCAACATTTTTCAGGCGATTTTTAGGACGATTTTCTAGACTTTTTCCAGCGATTCTTCCGGTCACCTACGATAACTTTTTCCGGCCAAATTTTCCGGCAACACTATTTCAAGGTATTTTTTACTAAAAGTTCCCGTTTTTGAGTTTTTATTCATTTTTTCTCCTCTTTCATATTTCTCGGGAACTTGCAATCAAAAGCGGAATTATAGAAATTCACTCTAAACGAACTAAGAGCGTTCGTAATCAATGAACTAAGAGTGTTCATAATATTCGGACTAAGAGCGTCCGCAATCATCAATTTATGACCCTATTAAACATCATTGTTTCGGTCTAATCTAAATATTCTTGGAAATTGATTTCTTGGTAGCATAGCTCGGAAATCTTATTATTTTTAGTTTTCGTGGAAGTTTAAACTCCAAAACTAATATTTTCTTCTTATCTTCAGGACGTCGAATGAACCTAGACTCGACTTTCAAATCCTTGATTCAACAAGTGTGGATTACCATAGCTGGAAAACCAGCATTGAGAACCATCTCACATCGAAAGGGATATTGCCAATCATCCAGGCACCAAACACTGGCCTTGTGTTCCAACGAACACCTATAAAGTATGCACAAGCAATTATCTTGATGCTGCCATATGGACAAAGCACTCATATTAGAGTACATGTCCATCAAAGATGCAAGTGACCTATGGGTAGCGCTAGAAGAGCGCTTTAACAATATCCAAGATTCTCTGACTTCAAGTTTGTTGCTGAATACAATTTAGAAGCTCTTCGCCTAAAAGCGATGTTGAGGTTCTATAAAAAACCCCTCACAGAAGAAGAGCTAATTGAGAAAACTCTCTCCACCTTCCCCGTCGCAGCAATTTTTCTATCAAAGCAATATTGCACTGAAGTAAATGCTAGACAAATTACGAGGTTCAATGGGCTCATCAATGTTTTGTCGGTAGCTGAAAAAGCACGACAACATCCTCGTAAAGAATTATAATTCAAGACCCGTTGGAACCAAGAGCGTTCGTGAGGTAAATTATAATGCACCTAAGAGAGGGTGTAAGGAGCGGTACCCTAATAATAGGGGACATGTGTACCCTAATAACAGGGGACATGAAGGACGAACGGGTCCATATAATCGCCCCAATAAAGAAGGAAACCACAACTTTAGAGTGGGCACTCGTGATGGCAACTCTACACGTGGGAGAGGTGGATATGGCAACACTGGCCGTGGAAATAGCACCATGAGCCATGGAGGTCGCACCATGCGCCGTGGTAGTAGCAGCAACCCTCTTAGGAAATATCCACAACGTGCATAACTTGCACAACCTGCACCTCAAATGAAGGGAGGTAACCCCAATGACATGTGTCATCGATGTGGATTAATCAAGCATTGGTTTAAGCAGTGCCATGCAAGTACCCAACTAGCTGTACGCTACAAGGAGTACAGGGAAGCAAGGGAACAAAAAACCAACCTTGTTGAAGATGAAGATGGTGAAGATGTCAATCTCACCATTGAGGACTTCAAAACTGTAAATGAAGAGCACGAGGATGCCGCAGACTTTGATTAGAATACTCCTTTTCTATTTTCTAAGAACGGCAAATGTGCCTTAGTTAATAAATAACAATTGTATTAACTCTTTCTCATGTGGCGTGCCCAATGAAGTATGATGTCTAGGAAAGTAATTGAGTTCGGGGTATTTAAACGAGACTCGCTCCACCAACATCTTTCTACTTTCCTGGTCATATTTTATTGGAATTATCAAACGAATTGAGTGACAACAATTTGTCTAAAGTTTGATTTTATTTTGGAATAGACTTTGAAAAACTTTGATGTAATCATTGGCTATTTTCCTTATTAACAAAATATCGCATTATCATTCAATGTCATGAACATGTGTTAATATTCCAAACTTTATTTTTTTCAGTATGTTTTCTGGAGAATTGGAATGTCTTCTCGATTGTGGCACCACACATACTATATTGCGACATTGGTAATTATTTTCATAGATGACGCCTAGTCGATATTCAGTAACTACAATAGTAGGACCATCACAATTGATTCAGGGTCGAGGACCAGCTCAACTTTTGTTGCCAAATGGCACAAATATTAATGTCGCCGAAGCTCTAAATGCTCCAATGACTGGAAGAACCCTATTAAGCTTTAAAGACATAAGAGCCAATGATTTTCATGTGGAAACACATTCTGAGAATGGACAAGAGTTCATTTGCATCACCTCTAATAACTACAGAAATATACGAGTATTAGAGAAACTTATGTGTCGCTCTAATGGATTGTACGCAACCATTATTAGAGTCATTGAATCCAACCATGTCATGAATGAAAGTTTATGGGATATTGACACATACAGGCTTTGGCACGACCGTTTGGGACATTCAGGTCGTGATATGATGCTCCGTATATTAAAAATTTCACACGGACATCCATTCTTCAAAACGAAAAGAAGTACGAACCAAACATTAGTCCAAAGAGTTAGAAGCTTCTAAAGCATATCATTCGTTTTGCAAAGCTTGCTATTTAGTAAAGGTAGGATTGAGACCATCCTATACAAAGGACACTAAAGAAAATATACCATTCTTGCAAAGAATACAAGGTGATATTTGTGGACCTATCCAACCAACTTGCGGACCATTTAGATATTTTATGGTGTTGGTTGATGCATAGACACGTTAGTCACATGTCATGCTCTTATCCACAAGAAATGCTGCATTTGCTAAACTCCTAGCACAAATCATTAAGTTAAGGGCTCACCACCCTGATCATCCTATTAAGTCAATTCGTGTTGACAATGCTGGAGAGTTTACATAAAAAACTTTTGATGATTATTGCATGTCTATTGGGATTAAGGTTGAACACCCTGTCCCTCATGTACACACCCAAAATGGTCTTGCAGAAGCTGCCATTAAAAGATTTCAAATAGTTGCTAGGGTATTGGTTATGCGCACCAATCTCCCTATTTATGCTTGAGGCTATGCAATATTGCACGCAGTTGTGCTTATTCGTCTGAGGCCCACTGCCACCCAATCCTTTTCTGCATCCCAGATGGTGACTGGGTATGAGCCTAATGTCTCACACTTACGCATATTTGGGTGTGCAGTCTATGTGCCAATTGCGCTGCCTCAACGCACTAAAATGGGTCCTCAAAGACTTTTAGGCATTTATGTTGGATATGACTCTCCAACCATTATCCGCTACATAGAACCCTTGACAAGTGATCTATTTATCACTAGATTTGCGGATTATCACTTTGATGAGACAGTATTCCCGTCACTAGGGGGAGACATGAACACTAATGTTCAATAGAAAAGACAGGAATTGTCGTGGTTCGTCCCCACTTTGTCTCATCATGATCCTTGAATCGCACAGTTTGAAATAGAAGTGCGGAGAATTCTCGATCTTCAGAACTTAGCAGAAACGATGTCTGATGCGTTTTCTGATATCGCTAAAGTGACGAGATCACACATACCTGCTGCAAATGTGCCTACAAGGATTGATGTCCCTAAAACTAGAGGACATGTTGCCATCTCAAGAATAAATGAGAATGGCGCCAACATCTCCTATAAGGGTGAACCATAGGTTCGATGGATTTTCACCCAAAAAAGAAAGCGAGTTTGATACAAAATAATTCATTAATCATCGATACAAATAATCCATCTTATGAGAATATTCCAGATTATGGTTATGTCCAAGAGACATCATTGGGGACGCTCCAATGGCAGAACCAATTCCAGAGAATAGAGAGATCTTCATGAATTACACTAGTATACATGTAATGATGGATAGAAATTCTATGGCTATTGATGATGCATTTGCATATCATATGGCAAAAGAAATTATAGAATACGATGATATCGAAACTCGTTCCTTTGAAGAATGTCAACGAAGAGCATATTGGCCCAAATGGAAAGATGCTATCCATACTGAATTGGATTCACTAACAAAGAGGCAGGTATTTGGGTCTATAACGCTGACATCACCAAATATAAAACCTGTTGGCCATAAACGGGTCTTTGTTAGAAAGCGTAATGAGAAAATGAGGTTGTTAGATACAAACCCCGCCTTGTGGTGCAAGGTTTCTCACAACGCCCTGGAATCGACTATGAGGAGACATATTCTCCGTAATGGACGTTATAATGTTCTGCTACCTTGTCAGTTTGGTAGTTTCTGAAAAAATTGACATGCAACTCATGGATGTGGTTACATCATATCTCTATGGGGATCTAGATTCATAGATATATATATATATATATATATATATATATATAGATATATGAAGGTTCCAGATAGACTTCAATTACCCAAATCAAGTGGCTCTAAACCACGGAGCGCATTTTTAATAAGATTAAGGCGCTCACTATATGGATTGAAATAATCCAGACGGATTTGGTATAACCATCTAAGTGACTACTTGATTGGGAAGGGATATGTTAACAATGAAATATGTCCTTGCGTGTTCATTAAAAGGACAAGTTTCAGATTTGCAATTGTAGCAGTTTATGTCGATGACATGAACCTAATTGGAACTCTAGATGAGTTAAAAAGAAACTGCTAAATATTTGAAATCCAAATTTGAGATGAACGATCTTGGGAAAACACAGTTTTGTCTCGAAATAGAACTCGAGCACCGTAGTGATGAGATTATGATCCATCTGTCAGCGTATACTCAAAAGTTATTAAGGCGCTTTAATGAAGATAAAGCAAAGTCTGTGAGTACTCCCATGATCGGCCATAGTCTTGAAGCCAGGAAAGATCCGTTTCGTCCAAAGGATGAGGACGAAGATTTATTAAAGGCTGAAATACCATATCTAAGTGTGATAGGTGCATTATTGTATTTAGCTCAATGCACAAGATCGGATATCTCATTCACAGTAAACTTGTTAGCTCGACATAGTTCTGCGCCAACACGCCACCATTGGATTGGTATAAAGACAATCTTTCGATACCTTAAAGGTACAATTGATATGGGCTTGTTTTATCCCTACAGAGAGAAAAGAAAAGACGGAAGCATGAGATCAGACCCCACGAGGCAAAAAGCCACCTCCGTAATGTAGACGCCGGCAACACCATCCATTGTGACCGACGTTCCCCTCCTCCCCTCCATCAAAATGATAATGATGTTTTGATGGGCTTTGCTGATGCATGGTATCTCTCTGACCCTCAAAAAGGTCGCTCCCAAACAGGTTATGACTTTACCATGGGAAGCACCACAATATCTTGAAGATCTACAAAACAGACCCTTGTTGCTACTTCCTCAAATTATGCAGAGATTATTGCTCTACAAGAAGCTGTGCGTGAGTGCATATGGCTAAGGTCTGTAAATAGACACATTCAGGAACTTGTGGTTTGAGGTTTACCACAAATGAACCTACATGCATTTACGAGGATAATGCAGCTTGTATTGAGCAAATGAAATTAGGTTTCATCAAGGGCGACAATACCAAGCATATATCGCCGAAATTCTTCTATAGTCAGCAACAACAAACACATCTGAACATTGAAGTAAATCAAATCCGATTAGAAGATAATGTAGCGGACTTATTTACTAAGTCGTTACCAAAATCCCCTTTCGAGAAACATGTGAAGAGCATTGGATTGAGAATGATATCCGAACTCCCATGATCTTTAAGGAGAATCTAAATCAGGGGGAGTATCCAGAAACATACTCCACACTCAAATGCTCGTTGTGCTCTTTTTCTCCTTCGACCAAGATTGTTTTTTTCCCACATGGTTTTATTACTTGGCAAGGTTTTTAACGAGGCAACTTAAAAGCGCATCACCAAGACAATACTATTGACATGAAATATCCAAGGGGGAGTGTTGCAGTATAAATGTATTATAGTATAAATGTCTATATCATGTACTAGGTACTTGAGTGTATAATGTAGGTATAAAGACTTGTGTGACATGCTTTATACCAAGAGACAACAAGCATGGCAGATTTCATGATTGAAGAACAACCAAGTGGAGTTGTTGATGATGATCATGGTTATCAAATTGAGTTTCTCTTAGAGCATTCACACTAACTTTGTATTCCTATATAAACCCTCCATTGTGAGAAGAATAAACACACAATTACTCTCTCACTCTCTCTGTTATTTTACGTTTGTCCTCAAACACACATGACATATTTTCTCATGTTCAACCTCATTATTACTTATGGAGCAGGACATATATTTCTGAATCATAAGGTTTGATCACTATACTAGAGGGAAGAATTTTCTTCAATGGCATCGTTGTGGGGTCTATTCATTTCTAAACCTTAGGGGTGGAAAAGGGATACATAATATATAGCTATGGGAAATTGACTTGTAACAACTGAAGGTAAAAAAAGGGACAAATTGCGAAAGCTGCAGGGCAACTCTGCCTTCCATGGAGAGAGGTTAAAAGTAAAGTAACAGCTGTTAAATTGGTAATTCTTACAACAGAGTCAGTCTAACTTGAGAACTTATATAACTACCCAATGGAGAGATTCCCAACCGACTTGCTCTAGCTATGACAAATCCTAAAGATCGATCAATAATGCATCAAGTTTCACACCAAAAAGGAAAAAAACAGGTGCATTAGTTTTTTTCTCCTGGGATCGTAGTAAAGGCTTGTAATATATTAGTTTAGGGTCATATTCATGGGATGTGAACCAAATGGAATCTATTAGTTCGTAATATATCAGTTTGTCTCATGGTCCGTAGCCTGCCTTGAGTATCAAAAATTAATAATTATTAGTTAAGAGATACAAAGTTAAATAGTGGATTGAGCCAGAGAAAAAGAAAAACACAGTTCAATTAACCGGCCAGAATCATGATCTTAAGCATTCTGTGTGTGTTGCTTCTCTTAGCTCTGATCAAGGCCTTTCACAAACTATGGTGGACTCCGACTCGCATTCAGAATCTGATGCGTCTGCAGGGAATCAAAGGTCCTTCTGACAGACTTCACTATGGAAACACCAAAGAAATCATGAACATGCAAAATGAAGCGCTGAGCAGGCCCATGAATGTATCACATGATATCTATTCCCATGTTCAACCTCATATTCATGAATGGACCAAGAGATACGGTATTACGAACTCTAAACTCAAGTATGGTTTCTAATTTAACTTTGGCCAAAGATTTAACTTGGTCATTGGTGCCACGCAGGGAAGAATTTTCTTCAATGGTATGGTCTTCAACCTGTTTTTGTTGTTACAGAACCCGAGTTGTGCAAAGAGATCCTCAACAACAAAGATGGAGTTTATCCGAAACAGAAGCCACCTGAAATTGTGAAGAAGCTATTAGGAGATAGCATATCCATGACAGAAGGTAAAGAATGGGTAAAGTTGAGAAAGGTGTCTAACCATGCCTTCCATGGAGACAGCTTAAAAGTAAGTACTAATTGCGTGCAGTTTGCTAAAATGTGTGTATAAGGAAGAGAGTGGTTAAACTTTCTAATAATTGCATGATGGTACTGTGTTACTAGAATATGTTACTAGAATATGTTTGCAGACATGAAAGCTAATGCTGAGACGATGGTAGAAAGTTGGAAAGTTCATGAAGGAAAAGAGATTGATGTGTTTGAAGAATTTCGGTTGTACACTTCTGAGGTGATTTCAAGGACAGCATTTGGCAGCAGCTACTTAGAAGGCAAGACCATTTTTGACAAGTTGTCGAAGTTATACAGCATAATATTCAGAAATCTTCTCAAAATCAGGATTCCTGGCATGAGGTGGCTCGCTAGCTTTCTGAATTTTATCCAAGAGTAGATCTTTGCGTCATGTTATTGCATATACTTTGATGGCAATATATGTCAGGGGTCATGACCACTCTTATGTTTAGTTTTTGACTCCAAAATTGCAGCAAGGCTTTTAGAACCAGTGATGACATTGAATCAGACGAGCTTGAGAAAGGAATACGTGACTCCATATTGAAAATTGTTAAGAAAAGAGAAATGCAGGCCACCATTGGAGAAGACAGCAGCTTTGGGAATGATTTTCTAGCATTGCTTTTAGAGGCTCATCATGGTTCCAATGACAAGCAGCGGATTTCGATTTAAGAGTTGGTTGAGGAATGCAGGACTTTTTACTTTGCTGGACAAGAGACTACTAATTCTATACTTTCATGGATTATTCTTCTTCTGGCACAGCACCCTGATTGGCAAGAGGAAGCAAGAAAAGAGGTGCTACAGTAAGAACGCCTGTAACTCAATTAATACATGCTTGTCTAATTGGCAGAAATTAATGGTCAATTAAGTTCGAAAGTAATCTTCATTTTTGCTGACAGTGCGTTATTTATTTCTGTGGATGCAGATGAGTATGATTATCAATGGGACTCTAAGGTTATATCCGCCTGCTCCTTTGCTTGTAAGGAAAGTTGCAAGGGAAGTCAGACTGGGAAAACTCCTAGTTCCTGCTAATATGGAGTTGCTTGTCCCACCTCTGGCACTTCACCATAACACTCAGTTCTGGGGACAAGATGTGGGATTGTTCAAGCCAGAGCGATTCTCTGAAGGGGTTGCTAAGGCTACAAACGATAACATGGCCGCATTCATGCCCTTTGGAATGGGACCTAGAATGTGTGTCGGATTCAACTTTGCTGCCACTGAAGCAAAGATTGCTCTGTCAATGATTCTCCAACGCTACTCATTTACCCTTTCCCCGGGTTATGTCCACTCAGTCCGTTTCTTACCGTTCGGCCACAACATGGAGTTCAAGTAATACTACACTCACTCTGAGCTGTGAACAGACCCCCCAATAAAATCTTGCAGTGTACTTATTGGATATGCTAGCTCTTATAACACAGCAACTGCTAAAAGGATTGTGAAGAATCAAAATTCTGCTTCTACACCACCTCCAAATCTAAATCAAATAGAACATTACATGTTTGAGTTACTGTATGTAATCCACCAGTAGTGTGTCACTGCCATAGTACCAATATATGTTTTAACACTTCTTGGTTTGCTTACATATTCTAAACCTTTGGTTCCAAGGCAAGGGTGGAGATTTTCATCGTGTCGAGGTGATTCCAATTCATTTTTTGTGTCACATACATATTGGTATATATTTTCTGTAAAGACTATGAAGGATCACTTGATCCATCAAGAACACTATAAATAAGCTAAATTAACAGGCTGTACGGAACCATACCAGTTTTGGGTAAGGGAGATTCTAACTATTATGCCTAGAAATGAAAAGTTAAACCCTCTGTTTCTTGAAGATTGTTTCTAATTTTCTTCTAGAAGTATACATCACTTTGATAGAAGATCCCGGCTTTTATGTGTTTTGCGGGCAAAAATGGTGGAGTGCCTAGACAGAAAAATGCCTGAGCAGTTTCGCAAATTTGTTATTTCACCAGATGTGGTCAGAACCTTTATTTTTTTTTAATTTTTTTTTGCTTCTTCTTCCCATTTTGGGCATTTTTAGGCAAAATGCGAGTCCATTTATATTTTATGAGAGACTGATCATGACACTTTTTTTTTTTTTTTTAAAGGCTTATCGATGACAAGCATATCAGTAGAGGCAAAACCATCTTCTCAAAAAAAAAAAAGGGGTTTTTGTCCATTTATCCTATTTTTTGGGATTTTTTTCCCACTTACCCATTAAGTTTTTTTAATTCTCTCTTATCTAAAACACTCTAGAGGTCTTCGCTAATACCCATTAATTTTTTTTTTCAAATTTTTAATACCATTTTACCCTCTATTACTTAGAGAGAGAGAGATAGAATGGAAGAGAGAGAAACCATAAGAGACTTCGCGCGGAGCTGATCACCGGCTGCCAGAATCCTATCAACTTTTGCCGGAATCCAGTCATTGCCCGCTGGAATCCCGCCAACTTTCCCCGGATTCCGATCACTGACCGCCACCCACCGAAATTTGTTGAAAATCTCACCGAAAATGTTTTTTTGCCCCTAATAGGCGTCTATTGCCCCCCATAGACGTCTATTGCCACCCCAATAGACTTTTCCATTACCGAAATGGGAACTAATCTTCTTAAAATTACACAAATAAAACTTTGATTAAAGAAAAAGACGAGAGATTACATCAATTTAAAATATCTATTGCCCCCCAATAGACCAATAGACGTCTATTAGTCCATAATAAAACCTTTTTTTTCTTTTTTCTTTTTTCTTTTTTCTTTTTTCTTTCTTCTTTCTATTTTGCCAAAAAAAAAAAAAAACTGATTTGTGCACCCAGAAACTAATTTGCAGTCTCGAACCTCTAATGCTCCGATGCGGCAACTTCTGCCACGACAGGTCAGCGTCCCAGAGGCCTTCCTCCTCCACTCAACATCCTGATTTGGGCACCGGTGCTGCGAAATTGGTTATCGCCGATGGCAACATTTCTTCCAAGAGGTTGTGGTCCAGCGCAAAAGCTCACCGAAACCTAATCGGAAAACTGGCTGCACTACAGTTGATGAGCCGAAGCTGAGTCAGTTGGGGATGCTCCTCAGATTCTCGTCGGAGAAAGAGAGGAATAGAGAAATCAGATTTGGAAGGAGGAGAGAGATAAAGAGGCACTGGAAACGAACTCGGCGTCGAAGATGAGGGACTGGAAACGAACTCAAGTCAAACCGGTGACCGAAGAGAATTGAGCGTTGATGACTTCAAAGGTGGCTGTAGATAAACGGGCGGTGAGGTCGACGGAGGGTGTCGTCGACGTCTTCAGGCCAGAGAAGCAGGTGGCTAGGTCGAAGAAGAGCGTCGTTGCCATCATTGTACCGGCTATGGAGATCGAAAATCAGAGAGAGATCGGATCTGGAAGGAGGAGAGAGATAAAGGGTGGCATGTTGTAATTTCTTAATTAAGTTACGGGTAAAAGGGTCATTTTTTGTTAAATTGTGTAGTTGGGAATAAAAACCCTTCAATGAAACGCCTGTAAAAGGGTCATTTTTTGTTAAATTGTGTAGTTGGGAATAAAAACCCTTCAATAAAAACCCTTAAATTGTGTAGTACAGGTGGCCGAAGCAATACCAGAAAACCCTTCAATGAAACGCCTGTAATACCCTGCCAATCCAAGGAAGCTACGGATTTCTGTAACTGTAGTAGGACGACTCCAACTCATCACTGCTTCAACCTTAGAAGGATCCACAGAAACTCCATCCTTCGAGACCACATGACCCAGGAACTTGACTTCACTCTGCCAGAAATCGCACTTCTCAAACTTGGCAAATAGTTTCTGCTCTCTCAACGTCTGTAGCACGATCCACAGATGGTTCTCGTGCTCACATGACGACCTTGAATAAATCAAGATGTCATCAACGAACACCACCACGAACTGATCCAAGTAGGGACTGAACGTGCGGTTCATCAAGTCCATGAATGCTGCAGGTGCATTCGTGAGACCAAAAGGCATGACAAGAAACTCAAAATGTCCATACCTGGTCCTGAACGCCGTCTTTGGAATATCTTCATCCTTCACCCTTAACTGGTGATATCCAGATCTCAAATCAATCTTTGAGAACACAATAGCCTCCCTGAGCTGATCGAACAAATCATCAATCCTAGGTAAAGGCTACCTGTTCTTGATGGTCACTTTGTTCAGCTGTCGATAATCCACACATAACCGAAGTGAATTATCCTTCTTCTTCATGAACAAGACTGGTGCGCCCCAGGGAGACATACTAGCCTGAATGAACCCTTGTGCAAGTAAGCCCTCAATCTGAACCTTCAACTCCTGAAGCTCAGCTGGAGCCATTCGATAGGGTGCTTTCGACACACGTGAAGTACCTGGTATCACATCAATGGAGAAGTCCATTACCCTTTTCGGAGGTAACCCAAGGATCTCCTGAAACACGTCCGCATTCTCTGAAACTACAGGAATCCCTGTAATCTTTGAAGTACTACTCCCTGATTCAATATGGGCCAGAATCCCTGTCCTCATGGCGATGTCAAACTTCAGACAACGGTAATGAAATACCGGTTGTCCCAGAACATGGAAGGACACAATCATCCTAAAGCAATCAATAACAACATGATTCGGGCTCAACCAATCCATACCTAAAATCACATCATACGTGTGATCCGGAATCACAATCAAAGATGCAGAGAACTCTTTGCCACCAATCCCAATAGGGCAATCATCACAAAACATGCTAAGCTCAAGAGACACACCGAGAGGCGATGTAACACATAATGATCTAGTCAGAGGCATAGCAATCAAACCCAAAACATCCACAACCAAACTAGATATGAAAGAGTGTGAGGCTCCCGTATCAAACAGTACTCTAACAAGATACTGATAAACAGATAAGGTACCTTCCACTCCCGTGCCTGCCTGGCCGATGGCAAAGACTCTAGCAGGTACAGGTGGTAGCTGCCTCTGCTCGTTACCCTACACTCTACCCTGATTCCGGGGACACTCCCTGGCCTGATGCCCTGTCTGTCCACAGCTGTAGCATATCCTACTCCGAGGTTTCGTGCACGCACGAGAGATGTGGCCCGGCTCGCCATAGTTAAAGCACTTAACTGGAGCTGCTGGTGCTATCTGCCTAATAGGCATAACCTGAACAGGAGGAGCTTCTGCTACCCTAGTTGGAGCCTGATGCTGGAACTGAGTTCTCTGCCTGTTCCAGAACCCACCCCTGAAGTCTCTAGCTCTACTACTTCCTTCTATGGCCTTTGCCTTACCATGGAAGTCTCTGTCAGCAGACTCCTTCTCTCTACGAATCAGGTTCTGCTGCTCAATGATCTGTGCCTTAGCCAAGATCTCTCTCTTGGTCTTCAGCTCCAAGATGGCCACATCACGCTCAATCGAAGGACTCAACCCTCTCTGAAACTTCTTGGCCAAGTCTTCATCTTCCAACTGTCTCACATACTTGTACAGTCTGGAGAACTCCACATCATACTCGATTACGGTCATCTTCCCCTGTACCAGTGCAAGGAACTCTCGTTCTAACCTCTCCTTCACTACTGGTGGAAAGTACTTCTCCCTGAACAGCCTCTCAAAGCCGTCCCATGTCAAAGTAGACACTTCTATGCTCCTCTGTGTGACATTCCACCGCACCCTAGCCTCATCCTTCAGCATGAAAGCGGCTAGCTTCCTCTTGTCTGTCTCAGTGGCCGGAGGTTGGCTGACGATGGCTGCAGGCGAGACTTGTGCAGAGGTTGTGCGAACGTGTGCAGGGGCTATGCAAGGCTCGTGTAGGGGCTGTCGGCAGATGCTATAGGAGTTTCTACAAGGGTCTTGGCAGACGTCGGCAACAGGAGTAGGGGTCTCGACAGGTGTCAGCAGCAGGCATAGGGGTAGGTGAGGATTTGAGAGGACTGCGCTTAGATGTCGGCAGGGGCTAGGCAGAGGTGCACAGGGCTCTCGATAGCTTCTCGGCAGGGGCTCGGCAGAAATGGCAGGGACTCGGGGCAGGTGGTCGGTAGATCTGTGGAGGGTAAGCACGGCAGGGGCTGGTCCGAAATTTTTGATGGCTGGTTCAGGTGGATTCCGGCTGGTTCTGGTGGTTCTGCCGCATGTTCTGGGCTCCTGGAGATTGGTGCTTCAATATGTGGGGCGGTGGATGCTGGGATTTGAGGGCTACGGAATCAGGGTTTCAGGGTTAGGGCTTTGTGCTGATAACCTGTTTTAGAGAAACGAGAATTCAGAGAAAATTGTTGTGCATTCTCATTGATAATAGGGGTCTCTTTATATAGAGAATTACAATGCATAGAATCTGAATTGTATAAGGAAAGGTAATCATACAATGAATAGATATCTATAAGATTCTCTGATATTATCTCTAATTAATACCCTATTACCACTAGGTCAAGTAACCTAGAGTTTGGGCCAGACACAAAATAGAGATTTACCATATATATCTTAGTATCTATATTGCTCTACCAATATCATATGATATTTGTTGCTATATTCAGATGGTATTGTTGCTATAAGTATCTTAACGATAATCAAATTTTTAGTCAAATTGATTATCGTTAAGGCATTCATAATTGTGATTTACCATTTTGAACATGAACGGTTCATGTTGGATAAATTCAGTTCATCCATAGATTTGCTCTAGTTCGGTACCTCCACGATCATCAACTTGGCTGAAAATTTACATATGTGATATATATATATATATATACACTCATAGAGACCCAAAAATTAAAAGGTTGATATGCCAATACGTGATCGAAATGTGGTTCCCACAAACAATTCTTTAAATTGGCTAGAGAAAGAGATCATTCATAAGAAGAGCCCTACACACATATATCATATGATATTTGTCGTTATAACGAGATAATACAGTTGTTATAACATTAATAAGAGGGACTTTTTTTTTTAAGGGAAAAGAAGTCGGGCTTTATTGCAAAATAAAGGATTACAGAGGAACGGTTTCAACTGCTAACGTAGCTAATAAGAACGCAGGGGAAGTAGAGAAATAAAAGATCATCATACAACCTTATGCTATAATATGTGCAACCTTGCTTATGTGAACAATTTTCAGATTAGAGTTGCTCTCCAACCTCAAAACAAGATCATCATACAAGCGACCCAACATGGAAACATTACTCCCATCAGACTTAGTTAACTGCCTCTACACGCTCTGTGCGTCCGTCTCCATGATAGCTGAAACAAAGCCATTGTCCACAGCAAACTGCACTGCCATATCACAAGCCAGTACTTCAGCATGTTCAGGAGAAAGCACACCATATATTGGTCGACCTCCCCCAGCCAAAAACACTCCCTGATGGTCTCTTATAACAAAACCAATACTACCATTCCTTGTCGTGTGATCAAAAGACCCATCAACGTTTATCTTATACCATCCCAAAGGCGGGACTGACCATCGTGCAAACCTTACAGTGCAACCAATTCCCATTTTCAGATTATAAAACCTAAAAGCATGTAGTCTAGCCATAGACTTAATCAACACGTCATAAGCTAGAAGACTCTTATTCTCCCAAACTCTACAATTTCTCTCTTTCCATATGCCCCAAAGTAAATGAATTAAATCACCCAAATCCATCAAAGAAAGCTCATGAACACAAAAGCTAAACCATTCTAAGATGTCACAATTCTCAGTGTGAGGATTAAAACACACCTGACTCAAAGCTCCATTAGATTGGAGTATTTGCTTCGTAAAAGGACAATCTCTACAAAGATGTAAAGTTGTCTCAATTGCAGATGAACACAAAACACATACCTGAGAATCAAGCACCACCACTTTTTACTCAAGTCTCTCCATTGAAGGTAAAATGTTTTGAAAAACTCTCCACATATGAATCTACATGAATCTTAGCAGAGTTAGGTATATTCACCTTCCAAAGCTTTTTCCAAAAAGCCACACCCACCGACAAATGGAATGGACTTCTAGCATTAGAAGTAGCAAAGTCAAATCGATAAGTTGTTTTAACAGAAAACTGACCATGTTTCTATAGTCCCCACACATCTCTGTCATCAACACGTCTTGTACTTAAAGGGAGGCTCAAGATAGCATCAGCCTCTGCCAATGGGAAAAGCCTTTGAATCAAGCTAGTATTCCACAGTCCTGCCTGAATCATTAAATCGCTAACCTGTTGAACCGCATTAGCAACAATGCTATTATTCATCTGCTTAAAATCTTGTACACCCGGCAACCAACAATCTGACCAAATGTTAACAGTATTACCATCGCCAATTTGCCAATAGGAACTTTGCCTCAGAAACTCCCTTCTTGTTCTCCAAGAGAAAGAAGGAGAATCATGAGGAGTTGACATCCAAAAAGAAGTATCCGGAAAATATTTAGCCTTGAAAATTCGAGCAACCAAACTCGTGGGATTAGTCACTACCCTCCAAGCTTGTTTCGCAAGCATTGCTGAGATGAAATTAGACAAGCTACGAAACCCTAACCCTCCTTCTTCCTTAAGGTTACACAAAGCCTTCCAAGTTTTCCAGTGAATCTTTCTCTTATCTAAAGTACTGCCCCACCAAAAACGAGCGTACATTTGCTCTAGATCATCACAAAAATTCTACGTTAATTGGATAACACTCATAGCATAAGAAGGCAAAGCTTGAGCTACAACCTTGATTAGAATATCTTTTCCAGCCCCACTCAACATCTTCCCTTGCCAATTTGCTAACTTCTTTGCCAAATTATCCTTAATGTATTGGAAGGTAGAAGTCTTCTTCCTCCCAACATAAGTAGGCAAACCCAAATATTTTTCATGTGAATCCACCACCTGCACTCCCAAAAAGCTAGAAACCTCTCCCTTCATGTACTCTAACACATTATTGCTGAAAACTACCGAACTCTTATCAAAGTTGACTAACTGCCCCAAGGCCCTGCCATAAGTCTCAATAACATCTTGAATTTGATAACAGTCTTCTAGAGTAGCGTTAGCATAGAGCATACTATCATATGCAAACAATAAATAGTTAACAGCAGGGGCTTCATTACAAACCTCAATGCCGGGTAGAAGTCCCATCTCCTGTTTTTGTTGAAGTAAAGCCGAGAACCCTTCAGCCCCTATAAGGAATAAATAGGGGGATAAAGGGTCTCCTTGCCTCAAACCTCTACTAGGTGTCACAAGACCTCTCGGTTTACCTCGAACAAAAAAAGAGTACCGCACTGTACTGACACATTGCATCACTATCTCAATCCAGTTGGAATCAAAACCAAACCGTTCCATTACTGCTTCCTAAGAAAGAACCATTCCATCCTATCATAAACTTTACTAAGATCCAACTTAAGAGCCATATAACCCTTACTTAAGAGGGACTTTTATGATCATCAACACCTAATTTTTTTTTCAGGGTTTCAATTTATCTATAGATTATAGTTCCCTCATTATCATTTCAAAAATGGTAAATAGAAGTCGGAATAATGCATGTCCAAGATGTCAAATTTGTTCACCCATTCAAGTATATTATGTTCATAAAGCAAAACTTTCTCCCTCTCTACTCTCTTGGCAAACTTCTTGTTAATGCTTGATATTTAGCGGTAACTAAATATGATCAACGCAGGCCCAGTGAGAGGACCGTTACTCGATACTACCGATATTCCCGTTACCTGTCAAGTGAAACACAAAGAGGGCGTCAGAGGGAGACCGCGTCGGGCGGTCTTCTCTTCTCCGATGCCTAAGTTAGTCAATGTATTTGTACTCACAGGATAACGGTAGGCAAGTTGTAAATGCGTAATTAATGAGGAGAGAGGAGTTGACCTTTTATAGGTGGGGAGGGAGCTGGTCTTCTCCATGCTTTCGATGTGGGACTGACATGCTTCAGTTCTCAGTTTCTGGAGCTTCTGATGCTGTGCTGGTGAGGCGTGTGGCGGTGCGTCAGTGGTGATCTGGGAGTAAGTCAGGGTTTAGACGGTAGCCTACTTGGCTGTGTTCCTATAGGTGACTCCTATGGAGGGAGCTGGTATTTCTGGCGATGGTATGAGGTTGGCTCATTGCAGCTAATTATGCTAGGCAAATGCTCATGTAGGTACAAGTCCCCCAAGTCCCCAGTCAAGGAGGGTCGTCTTGGTTAGGGAGTTTTCTAGCGGTTTGAAGCGTTACTCCCACTAGACTTGCAAAGCATAATTAGCCTCAGTGCGTTGTCGACCATGGACTGATTGAGCAAACGCTTTACACCCTTTCGGGTGGGCCCCTGCTAGTCCCCCCAGGGAGTCCCCCACTCCCCGGCTAAGATGGACCTTCGTTCGTTCTGTATTGTTGGTTGGGGGGATTTTCGTTGAACAGAGGGTGTTGGGTAGCGAGCCCAAGCTTTGAACCCGAGCAGCGGGGGTCAACGTGCCTGATTAGGGCCGTCGAAGATTGTTGAAGTGCCCCCATGTTTGATCCGGAGGATCATGGTTTTTGATGCAACACCGCGTGGCGGTCGCGCAAGTGAGGCGTAGCCTGAAGCGTTGGATGAGGCGGGAATAACTCCGCCGAGGATAAGAGGTAGTAGAGCGGCGGGGAGTTATGTTTTCGAGCCATTTGCTATCGGTAGTGTTGACGGAGTCTTGCTTGCAAGGTAAGTGGAGTTCCGCTAGTTTCTTGTAGCGGAGTTTCCCTTGTAAGATGAGGAGCGAGAAGTTCTGCTAGCTGTTGTTGTGCGTAGCGGATACTTGGTTTGCCAGATGAGTGAGAAGTTCCGCTAGCGGTGTTGCGCATAGCGGATACTCGTTTTGCCAGATGAGTGAGAAGTTCCGCTAGCGGTGTCGTGCTTAGCGGATACTCTTTTTTGTCAGCTGAGTGAGAAGTTCCGCTAGCGGTGTTGCGCGTAGCGGATACTCTTTTTTGCCAGCTGAGTGAGAAGTTGTGCTAGCGGTGTTGCGCATAGCGGATACTCGTTTTGCCAGATGAGTGAGAAGTTCCGCTAGCGGTGTTGCGAGTAGCGGATACTCTTTTTTGCCAGCTGAGTGAGAAGTTGTGCTAGCTGTGTTGTGCATAAAGGATACTCGTTTTGTCAGATGAGTGAGAAGTTCCGCTAGCGGTGTTGCGCGTAGTGGATACTCGTTTTGCCAGATGAGTGAGGGAGGGGTTCCCTCTGGCGTAGGGGCACTGAACTTGGACGATTGATATGCTCGCCCCCTTTTATGGTTTCTGCCACATGGCCGTCATGCGTCGGTCTAACGCTTGGGATTGCAAGTTCTGAGCACGTCCGTCTCTTCATCATTAATGCGAGTAATTATCCACTCAATCTCAGAGGCGATGCCTCTGTTATTCAGGAAACTGAATGCAATCATGGGACACGTGCGCGGCTGGAGTGTGAGATCGCTTTTTGGCGGACGGCCTGGATTTGACTGATGTTGATATTTAAAGGGGGGAAAATTTTGAGGTTGTCGCCATTATCTCTTCTTCAAACTTTCTCGTCGTCTTCAAGCTCTGTTATTTGGCATTCGAGAAGTGACTTTTGCCGTTCGAGTGAGAGATCGGTGCTTCGGTGCGTAAGGGATCCCTGGAAGTGAAGGCGTAGAGTGCGAACGCTCCTGACTTCTCACATCAGTAGGTTAGTGACTGAGTACTTTCAGTTTTTTTTTTTTTGCTCTGCTACTTTCTGGGTTTTGCGATTTGAGTGGTTTTTGTGTCTTGCTGGTGTGTTCTGAGGGTGGCGTAAGTATTTTGGGGGGGGGGGGGGGTCTCTTCTGGTGATTTTTGACAGAGACAAGGTTTAGGGATTTCTACTAGATGGTCGAATCTGGGTTAGTGTGGGTTGGTGTTCTTGTTTTGGTCAAATCTGGGTTAACTGTTCTTGACATGCCTAGATGAAAATTGCCGTAGAGGTAGTTTAGATCTTTTGTGGACTAACTGGTTTGGGTTTTAGAGTTTGTGATGGCTAGTGTCATAGAGATTTCGAGCAGTGAAGATTCCGGGTCTGACACGTCATTTAGCGAGGCAGATTGGATATTTATTGATTCGTGGCGTCCGTCTGCCCATGCAGGAACCTCACTGTCGGAACCGTTAGACATCTTACCTTTATAAACCATACCTGGGGATGTGGCCATGGCTCGAGATGGGTGACCGGAGCGTTCTAGGCCCACGGAGGATGATGGCGGACTGGAGCGGCGTGAGGAGAGGCTAGCGAGCAATAGTGCGGCTAGTGGCTCCGCTGATGGCGAGGACGTCTGCAGAGAGGAGGTGGAATCTGCCTGGTTCTTGTCTGATGGAACCGCGGTTGATGAAGCTGGGGGCTGTATGACCGCGGCTGCCGTCAGCCGTCTGAAGTGGGCGTATTGCCTGCCTGGAGTGGTAAAGTTGTAGCTGCGAATGAGAGAGCGTCAATCTTGCCGGTGGGGCACGCCGCTGTTCACGAGGCCATTTTCCGCCAAGGTGTGACCCTTTCGTTGCTCCCCAACCTCCAGATTTTGGTTTGCGAGTTTGGCCTCGCCTTTGGGCAGATTTGTTCCAATATGTGGCCGTTGTTGATGGCGCTGAACTCTTTATGGCATCTATCCGGTTGTGAGGGTCCAACCATGGCGGAGGTATTGCACTTCTTTGAGTTGGTGTATGTGAGGAGCCGAGGTTGTAGCGGTCAAGTGAATCTAAGTCGGCAGCAAGGGGCGCCCAAGTTAATCGAGAACCTGAAGGATTCCATGTCGCACTGACGGGGGACCTTCTGTGTTGCCACCGATAGGTGGGAATACCAGGCTGGACCGAATGAGGGGCCGCCGACTTTTCAGATTAAGTCAGAGTTTCAGCCCATCAGAGATTGTCGTCGACCTCCGTCACTCTAGATTTTGGCTTTTCTTGTTATAATTCTGATCAGCTTACCTTTTTTTTTTTTTGTAGCGGGGCTTGCGTTACAACCTGACTAGTGAGGAGGAGTGCCGCGTGGCGAGGATTAGAGGGTGTTGGTGGAACCGCAACTTGCTTGACCTCATGCTTCTCACCGGTTGGGAATTGTTGGTCGCTCAGGAGTTGACTCATTCCCATGGTAAGTAACTTTCGGTGATTTGTTTCGTTAGTCCAGTTTGTGGCTGGCTAACTTGTTATCTGCTTTTTTTGTAGAGTCTCCGCCGGGAAATAGAAGGAGCCACGCTTTTGCAAAGGCCTTGGATCGTGCAGAGATGGAAGATTTTTTGGAGGGTATGTACGCTTAGGGGCTGGCGGCCCAGCAGACTGCGGTCGACCAGGAGACATTGGTGCTGAGCCAGTCCGAGGCGCCGGTTGTGTTGCAGTTGCCTCACCATTCCCATCTGGCGGGAGGTTGGCGCCTGCATCCACTGTGCAGGTAAGGGAGAGAGTAGTCTCCACACGGCGTGGGTCCCAGAAGGAGAAGACAGTGGCCACTAAGGCGCCTGTTACGGTTGCAGGGTTGGAGCCGCAGGCGGCCTCAAGGTCTGTCGCCGCTGGTGCCGCGTAAGAGTTGCAACAGAAGAGGCGTCAGAATGATGAGGCGGAAGGGGTGGAAACCGTGGGGATCCGCCAACAAAAGAAATCGAAGCCTGGGAGGGGGGAGGGGGGAGACTCGGGTGAGTGACCTGGACTCGTTTGCGCCTTTACTGAGCTTCTTACTGACATTGACCGGGAGTATCTGTACCACCAGTGCAAGAGGCTAGGGTTCTGCTGGTTGGAGGAAGTGATTGGCTCCACCGTCCTTGATCAATCGCCCTTCAGCTCTGCCTTTGGGCACCTGTTTGTTGGGTTACACCAGTTGTTTATGGCGGCGTCGAGTCAGCCCCGTACCGAACGACAGCTGAAGGAGGAGATTGGCGGTCTCAAGGGGGAGCTGGTGGGAGCCAAAGAGAGACTGGCGGAGACTGAGCGGTGCCTGTCTAAGGCCGAATGTGATATGTTAGATGCCCATGGCAAGCTGTCTGTCGACCTCGAGCTGAATAGAGATGTCGCTAAGTTGTAGCAGGACATGGCTCTATTGAAGGATCAACTGGCGGCCAAGGTCAAGAAGATTGAGCTTTTTCAGCGGGATTCTGCCGCCAAGTTTGCTGAGGTGAAAAGGTTGACGGACGCAGTTGCCCAGCTAGAAGCAGATAAGAGTCGCGCGGAGACCACCGCTATCGAGGAGTTTAAATAGTCGGCAAAGTCTGGTGCTGCCACTAACTTGGATTTACTGAGGCAGAAGGGTGCTATAGACTGGGTGAAGGCATCCCAGCCCGCTAGACCGGCGGTGCAGACAGCGCCTTCTGCTAGTGGGGTGGCTCCTACTCCTGCTACGGGTGTTCGCTCGGGGAGTGGAGAGAGCGGTGAACACCCGGCAGGTGATTCTCAGTGGACTCCTCCTCCTACGCGGTCTGAGGTTTCTGGTGCTGGCTTTCTGGCTGCACACACTTGACTAGATGGCACCATCGTGACTCCCAGTTTGACTGCTCGTGGGTTCGATCAAGTGAGCCATATGTCAGAGCAGCGACCGCTAGCGGCAAGCGAGGATGGCACTACAGCTTCCCAGAACCCTTGATGATCGGCCACTGCAGTACAGTTGAGATCTCTATGTCTTCTCTCTTTTTTTTTTGTTTTGTTTGCCGCTGAGGCTTTTGTAACTTTCGGAAACACTTTTGGGTGGGAGTCCCCGACCCTTAATAAATTCAACTGATTATTTGATTTCATGATTCTTGCTGTGTTGTTCGTCGTTGAATTGTGTTGGTTGTATGCCGCCATACTGTTAGAGCCTTGACTTGTGTTAACTAATCGAAACATTAAAGGAATTAAAATTGTTCCGAGTGCATGAGGTAGCAGACGTGGTCCGCCGAATTTTGTTGGCGTGGCCAGTTAATTCTTGTGCATGGGCTTGGCAACAATGGTTTGAATAATTCCTCGTTTCATTGGTGACTGACGAATCAGCGCTTACAAAAGTGGGGTTGTACCCATTGGGTAGCTTCCCTTAGCTAAATATTGAACAAAAATTTAGCTAAGTCAAGATGCTCTTGGGTAGCGGCATGGCTATTTATAGTAATATCGGAGGTGCTCGGTATTCCAAGGGTGGGTCGTTGTGACGCCGTCCTTGTCCATTAAGTAGAAGGTGCCGGGGTTAACAACTTCCTTAATTTTGTATGGACCTTCCCACGTTGGGCGGAGTACCGTCGGCGGTGGGATGACATCCTTCATTACCCAGTCCCCTAGTTGGAGGTTCCGGGCCTTGACCCTGGCGTTGTAGAAATGCGATACCCGCTGTTTGTTTTGTAAATTTTGCAAATGGGCCTTGTGTAGTTTTTCCTCTAGGAGGTCCTTGTCTAGCCTGACGCCTTCGCCGTTGGTCTCAGGGCAATAGCCTTCGACTCTAGCGGTAGGCTGAGTGACCTCAATAGGTAGGACAGCTTCTGTTTCGAACATCATACAGAATGGTGTTTCCCCTGTGGCGGAAGTTGGAGTAGTCCTGACGGCCTAAAGGACTTCAGGCAGTTTTTCCGCCCATAAGCCTTTGGCGTCGCCGAGTTTCTTTTTTAGCAGCTTTTTGATTATCTTGTTTGCTGCCTCGACTTGGCCTTTGGTTTGGGGGTGAGCGACAGATGCAAAACTCATCTTGGTGCCCAAGTTGGCGGTGAAGGAGATGAGCTCGCTGTTGTTGAACTGTGTGCCGTTGTCTGTGATGATTGTGTGGGGGACACCGTAGCGGCAGTAGATGTTCTTCCAGAGGAAGTGAATTACCTTGGCGGTAGTGATTGTTGTTAGAGGTTTTGCCTCTATCCACTTGCTATTATAGTCGATGGAGATGATGATGTACTTGAACTGTCCTTTTGCGGTTGGGAACTTTCCTACTAAGTCCAGGCCCTAAGTTGAGTGAATCCATAGGCCAATGATGATTGAAAGGGGTTCCGCCGGGGCATGTGGAAAGTCAGCATATTGTTGATATTTGTGGCAGGATTTCGAGATCTTTCTGGCGTCGTTGCTGAGCGTGGGCCAAAAGTAGCCCTGTCACATTGTGCGGTTGGCCAAAGATCTGGCGCCCGAGTGGTTTCCACATTCCCCGCCGTGTATTTTTGTAAGTACAACCTTTCCTTCCTCTGGGGTTAGACACCAGAGGTTGGGGTGAGTGAAACCCTGGCGGTAAAGTTTGCCATTCTGGATGTTATAGCGGGTTGCTCTCCGCTGGAGTTGTCGTGCTTCGACTTTATCTGCTGGAAGAGTCCCCTTACGTTTGTACTCGACGATTTCGTTCATCCAGCTGGGCCCGACTTCAATGTTAAAAATCTCCGCTAGGGTTTTTGTGATGCTTGGTTTGTCAAGACTCTCCACCCTTGTGTCCGCCGGACTTTGATGTGGTTAAGCGGTTGCCAGTCTTGCCACTGAGTAGGCCTTTGCGTTCTTTTCCCTGGGGATCTGTGTGATGGTGTGGAAGTTGAATTTTTTGAGAAGCGTCTTGACGTACCCCAAGTATGTCGCTAGCTGTTGGTCCTTGGCTTGAAAACTATCGTTGACTTGGTTAACGACTAGCTGGGAGTCGCTGAAAATGTTAACGCTGTCAGCCCCAGAATCAATGGCGAGGAGTAGGCTGGCAATGAGCGCTTCATACTCCGCCATGTTGTTAGAGGCTTTGAAATTGAACTTCAATGCGTATTCCACGTTCAGTCCGCCCGACCCTGTTAAGATGACACCTGCGCCGCTGGCCTTTGCGCAAGCGGAACTGTCGACGTGTAAATTCCAGTTCGAGTGCTGGGGGGTTGGGTCGTCAGCGGTTATTACTTCTGTGCTGGGCTCAGCCTCTCTGCCATTTACGAGTTGTCGTTCTGTGAGTTCAGCTATAAAGTCCGCTACCGCCTGGCCTTTCATGGCGGTCCTAGGCTTGTAGTCGATGTTAAACTCGCTAAGCTAGATGGCCTACTTGCTGAGGCGCCCCGAGTGTTCAGGGTTTTGCATTACCTGTCTTAGTGGCTGATTTGTTAGGACATGGATTGTGTGGGCCTGAAAGTATTAGCGGAGGCGTCTGGCGGCGAAAATAAGTGCGAGAGCGAGTTGTTCTAGTGGGAGATATCTTGTTTCTGCCCCGTTCTTGCCTCTGCCAGTGTAGAATACGGGGAGCTCTTCGCTACCGTTTCGCCGGACAATGACACAGCTTACCGCTGATTGCGATACCGCTAGGTATATATATAATGTTTCGCCTTGTACAGGAATAGAAAAGAGTGGGGCCACTACCAGGTACTCTTTCAAGCTTTGGAATGCTACTTCACAATCTGCGTTCCAGTCGATGACCTTCTTGTGGGTTGTCTTAAGCACTTTGAAGAATGGGAGACATCTGTCAGTAAGTCTGGAGATGAACCGAGAAAGAGCGGTTAGTTTGCCCTAGAGGTTTTGGAGGTGTTTCTTCCACTCTGGAGTCTTCATGTTGAGGATGGGCTGCACCTTGTCAGGATTGGCTTCTATGCCCCGTTCACTAACTATGTAACCAAGAAATTTGCTGGCGGTGATGACAAATAAACATTTTTCTGGGTTGAGTCATATGCCGTAAGCCAAGAGAATGGTGAATATGATTCTGAGGTTTGCTACGTGTCCGCTGGCTTTTATGCTTTTTACTAACATGTCGTCTAAGTAGACCTCAATGATTCTTCCCAGATGTTCGGTAAACATGGCGTTCATCAACCGCTGTTAAGTTGCTCCGGCGTTCTTCAGACCGAAAGGCATGACATTGTAGTAGTATAGGTCCTTGTCGGTGGTGAAGAAAGTACACTCTTGGCCTCCGGGGTGCATCTTGATCTGGTTGTAGCCGGAGAATGCATCCATCATGCTAAACAGCTCGTGTCTAGCGGTTACATCGACCAGTTGGTCTATGCGAGGTAGCGGGAAGCTGTCCTTGGGGCAGGCCTTGTTGAGGCTCTTGAAGTCGACACACATCCTCCACTTTCCGCTAGGCTTTTTGACCATGACCAAGTTGGATATCCACTGGGGATAGTTGACTTGGCGGATGAATCCAATGTTCTGGAGTTTGGCAACCTCTTTCCTCCTCAAAGGCTCTACGCCGCTGTTTGACAGGGTAGGAGGATGGTTTGATGCTTAGTTTGTGTGTTATGATCTCCGGGGAGATGCCTGGCATGTCAGCGTAGGACCATGCAAAGATGGCTGCGTTGTCACGCAGAAATTGGGTGAGCTCATCCGTTATTGCTTGGTCAAGCTGGGCACCGATGCGGACTGTCCGCTCAGGGTGCTCGTCTGAGATGCTGATGATCCTCAAGGAAGTTTCTGGGTTGACAGGCTCTTTTTTTATTTATTTCTTTTCGTCCTCCCTAGGGTCCTCAAAGATGTTTGGTGCTGGTGTGTGGTTTTCCACCGTTAGGATCTCATGGCGATGTGCCGAGCGTGCCACGGTTGTGGAATAGCATTCCTGTGCCAGTTGCTAACTTCCTTTGACACAGCCTGTCCCGTTGAGTGTAGGAAATTTCATGAGAAGCATATATCGGGCTATGATGCACTTGAGCTTGTTGAGCGCCGGTCGACCAATGATGGCATTGTATGAGCTGAAACAGTCTACAATGATGAATTTTGTGTGGATTTCTGCCGTTCGTGGGCTAGTGCCAATACCTAGTCACATGTAGTCCGAACCCAATGGTTGTGTGACGTCACCGGAGAAACTAAGCAACGGCTCATGATCCTGTAGCAATTTCCTATTCTGTAGGAGTTTGTTGTAACAACCATTGAAGATGACATTTACAGTGAAACCGCTGTCGACCAGGACTCTTCTTACTAACCATTTTCCGAGTATGGCATCGATTAAGAATGGATCGTCGTGGAGCAAATGTACTCCGCACTCCTCTTCCTCTGAGAAGGTGATGGGTTCCCAGCCAGTTTTTGGCAGTTTTGCGGACCTCTCATAGCGGATGTTGCAAATTTCGTTAGGGTAGTTAGCACGTGCATAGTGCTTCCTTGCCCTGTGAGACATGTTGGTGATTGGGGCGCCACCGTCGATGGTGTTGATGCGGCCCATTGGTTCGATGTTGGCGATCACGGGTGGCGGTTGGCCCACTTTGAATTGCTTCATCTTGCCGTCTCGGTATAGAGTTTCGATGGTTGTTTTGAGGGCGTGGCAGTTGTTGGTATTGTGACCGCTGTCCTCATGGTATTTACACCATTTACCATTGTTTCTTGGTTTTGCCATCCTTAGGTACTTTCTTGGGGGTGGCGGCGGTATCTGATCTTTGCACTGGTTGAATATATCCTCGTATGATGTTGTGAGGACTGTAAACACTGCATGCCGCTGGGAGGGCTCTGTCTTATTACAGTTATCCCCTTGAGATGAGCGGTTGCTCCTATTGTAGTGTTGGTCCCTCTACCGCTTGCTCTAGTAATTGCCTTGTTGCCATTCTCTCCTCTTGTCAAATGGTGGTGTAGTGGTGGTCTTGCTAGTGGTTTCCCAATGGCTGGCGGCGGGCTGGGCTATCTTTACAGATGTTGGTGGTGGTGGTGGGCTCTCTCCGTATGTGATGAATTCTGCTTGTGCATGGATGACAGCTTCGCTCATAACATCGTCGTAAGTGGCATTTGGATGAATGTAATTGAGGTGATACAGGAATGGTCCTTTGAGAAGTCCCTGCTTGAAGGCTGCCAGTGCCATTGTCTTGTCAAGATCGTGACATTGAGACGTTGCTGCCCGCCATCTGGTGACGAAAGCTTTCAATGACTCTGCCGTCCCCTGCTTGAGGTCAAACAACTGAGTTGTGTTGTGATGCCCAACGGCCAACATAATGAACCAAGCAAGGAAAGCATTTGACAGTCCTTAAAATGAGTCGATGGATCCTGGCGGGCATTCAAAGAACCAGCTCATTACTTCACCATCCAATGTTTCGTTAAACAAATGGTAGAGGGTGGCGTCATCAAATCCCTTGTTGTTGGTGACCTTTTTGAAGGTGTCCATGTGGACGAATGGGTCAGACGTACCACTGTAATGTGACGTCTTTGGTGTTTTTGCGTGTGCTGGTCTGACAGCCTGCAGTATTCTGGAGGTGAATGGCCCTGGTCTGGATGTGAAAAGCGAATTTGGTGTTGGTGCTGGGACGCCTGCCTCCGCCAGGTCTAGTCTCTGCTCCAATTGCTACATTCTTTCTAATATTAGGGCGGTGGCATTGCTAGCTAGCCCTGCTTTGGGGTTCTGTCGGATTGACCCGTGCCTGGCGACGTGTGGGTTGCCTTCGGTCCTAGTTCTGACTGTCGAGCGGTTGGTACTTGGCTGTGATTCCGCTTCTTGCTCCGTAATTGGGAGGGGCGGAGGGGGTGGGCCCCTTAATTCTGGCGGGTTTAGCGGCAGTTGCATTTGTACTGTTGGGTTGACTGCGTCTAGTGCTCTGTGACTGTTCGCTTTGTGCTGTATTAGCGTTTTCCTCTAGCGCCTTTTTCAACTCGTCGAACCTTGACATTAGCGTGGCCACTTGTTTTTGGGCTTCCGCTTTTTCCCGGCGCTCTTGTTCGCGCTCCCTGTTTGCTTTGTGGAGATCCGTTAGTGCGAGTTCGTACATAGCGGCAAGGTCCGGGACCGCTGGGCGACTACTGCCTGGTTGGGCCTCCGCTGCAGTTTGGGTCTGCTGGACCTGGGATGAGCGCTAGGGGCCTATACTAGGGTTGGTCGGAGTGTTGAATAGTGCTCGGTTAACGTTGACCTCTGGGTCAATGCTATCTGTGGGATTGGCGGGGTTGGGGTTGGCGGGTTGGCGGGTTGGCCCGCTTGCTTCTCGATGTTTTCCCCGCTACCGTTAGTCATGGTACAAGTTGCCGCTAAGAATTTGTTTAGGTGACTTGACTCAATGATAGGTGACGAAGCCTTTGTGTTGGCTTCCCACAGACGGCGCCAATGCTAATGCTTGATATTTAGCGGTAACTAAATATGATCAATGCAGGCCCAGTGAGAGGACCGTTACTCGATACTACAGATATTCCCGTTACCTGTCAAGTGAAACACAAAGAGGGCGTCAGAGGGAGACCGCGTCGGGCGGTCTTCTCTTCTCCGATGCCTAAATTAGTCAATGTATTTGTAGTGACAGGATAACAGTAGGCAAGTAGTAAATGCGTCATTAATGAGGAGATAAGAGTTAACCTTTTATAGTTGGGGAGGGAGCTGGTCTTCTCCATGCTTCAGTTCCCAGTTTCTGGAGCTTCTGATGCTGTGCTAGCGCGTCGCGTGGCGGCGAATCAGCGGTGATTTGGGAGTAAGTCGGGGTTGAGACAGTAGCCTACCTGGCTGTGTTCCCATAGGTGACTCTTATGGCGGGAGCTGGTATTTCTGACGATGGTATGAGCGTGGCTCATTGCAGCTAATTATGCTAGGCAAATGCTCTAGGTACACTTCTTTAATTTGTTCAAATATCTCAATGTTGTGAACATAATCGTATATAAGAATATTGGTGGTAACTTATGATCTAACTAGCAAATTTATGGGCAAAAGGCCACCGCATTATGGCCATCATTGATTGAAGTAAGTAATTAACCACAAGATTTATACCAACATATATATCATTTTCACCCGCATGACCATTGTTTCATCAAAACCTATATCTTACAAAGCTCATGAAATTTAATGCCACAATATATCACATAATCATTGACAATCAGTTGCTAATGCAATGGAACAGAGGCTAATGCAAAGTTGCAAACTGCTTCTCCAGAAAGTAATGATCCTGATATACCACAACTGATATCCCCCTCACCAAATTGGGTGAAACTTTACTTTGATGACATATGTAATGTTAAAAATGGAGAGGTTGGCATGGGTGCAGTAATCTGAGATGAATTTGGTAGACTTAAGGAGCTTTGGCTGTTCCAGTTGATGGGGCAATGAGTCCACTGGAAACAAAGGCAGTATCATTGAGGTATGGCATGCTTTATTGCAAAGAATTAAGGTTTACAAAAATTGAGAGTGAGGGTTACCTTAAATGTGTTGACGACTTTAAATATTGATGGCATTGATTTAAGCGAGATTGGGGCTGTCTGAGGAATTGAAGCATGAGATGCTAGAATTAGAGATGGTTAAGTGGAAACAAGTTCGAAAGAAACACAATCAGCTAGCTCATCGATCAGCTATAACTATTGGCTGGGAGTATGTTTTTCCTTGAAATTGGCCCTCCTTGACCACAATACTACGTTGAGGAATATATAATGTACTTGGTTGGGGACAGAAGCGCCTATGCTTTGCTTTTCCCCATTTTGTTCCCATTTTCAATGAATGAAATTATTCTTTGAATCATAAACTAAAAGATAAAAAAAATTAAGTTGAGTTATATAATGAAGAATGGTATAATGAGTTAAAATTTTAAATACTCTTAACAATGGCGGAAGACATGGCTTCTAGACTGGTGGCGCCTTTGGCTCTCAGAGGATGCGGTGGTGGACTTTGGGAAGGTTGGATCGGTGGCTATTGCAGAGGAATACTTTTATCTGGTGAGGAGGTTGAAGAGAGATTTTATCTACACATGTTATTTTTCTAAATGCACAACCCACTTTTTTGTAAAATTTATATTTCCTATTTTCTCCCTTTTTCTAACAAAAAAAAAAATCCTACATCTCTACTGCAAGTGAGGATCGATAATAAATCAAGCAACCTGCGATTGATTTGTTAGCAATAACTAGCAATAACCTGCAAGTTACACTCAAAATGTTTCAGCTCATTTTTTTAAGATGGATTCATAGACTACAATTGATTTGTTGATGCCAAAACATCATGTCTTTCATTTCATCAAAATTACCTAATCTTCTTTAGTTTTGTTTAATTCTTTTTACATATTGAAAATATGATATCTAGTAGTCTTCCTAGTACTATCAAGTTCTCTCTCCCACAATCAGTTTACCAAAGAAATAAAAGAAGAAATTAAGGGGAAATTGTAGTTGTTGCAGGTGGGAAGATAAAAGGATTGGAAATTGACTTTGAAAGTTGGAGAGAGAAAAAGAGGAGGAAGAGAGAAGCAAGGGTAATTAAGGAAAAAATGGAGAAAAAATTGTAAAAAAGAATTAAGGTGTGTGTATTAAACAAATAAGGATGTGCAAATAAAATTTCTCGAGGTTGAATCAGAGGAAAGTTGACGACGAGAAAGGTCTCTCGGATACCCTATCTACAATCTTGGGATTGGGGGACCATTTTGCCATTGCAGTGGTGGTTGAAGGGCGGTTTCAATCTGTTCTGGTTATATTAGAGAGAGGAGTTCAAAAAGGTGTTGCATGGTGCTCTGTGGTTTTTCAACGAGCGTAAGCTGATTTTGGGAGAGTACAATGGTCTAAGAGATGTGGAGGGCGTCTCTTTGCATTCCTTAGAGACTTTGGTGGTGGTGGGGAAATTGCCGCCATGGCTGAGGATGGAGGATAAGGGACGCTATATACCTAGGCGCTGATGAGTTTTCTCTTCAGCGTTCACTGTCAAAGCAACGCTTTAGGGACGTTGGACCTGCGCTGACGACTTTGATCATCCCGTGCCTTTAGATTTGCGGCAGTGGTGGTAACAGCGGTAGACCTGCAATATGAAAGGTTGAAAGGCTTGTGTTGTAGTTGTGGATGGCTAAATCATGGGTTGGAAGGTTGCGATAATTTTCTGGTGTCGTAGGTTAAGAAGTCCAAGGTCTCGATCGTGGCTAGGGTTGCTGACACAGTGTAGGCGACGCGGGGAGTGATTATGCCGACGTTTTGGGTTTCCCCGCAGGTGCCTAGGGTTACATTGTAGACACCTAGGGTTGCTACTACACCTAGGGTTTCTGCATGTGCAACAGCTAGGGGTTTAGCAATGCTAGCAGGTCTGGCTTCGGTTTTATCCAAGGCGAAGAGAGCTCCTAGTTTGAACGCATGTAAGGTGCTCGAATTGGGGACTCATCCACATTGTGGTTCAAGTTCCAGGGGCTTTCATATTCAGACTGGTGTGCCTAATGCAGTTAAGGTTTCTAACCCTAACACTAGATTGGAGTCTACTGTTGCTTATGCTAGTCAGGTAATAGGGTTTGGAGCATCACATGCGCTGTCTTCCTTGAATAAGATGGTAGGTTCTCACTGTCGGATTTGCAGGCCATTTCAAGTTGGGGACTGCTGACGGAGGAGTCCGCAATAGTGGTTGTGCAGAGAGAGACAGACATTACAAGAGGAACTAGCAAAAGCAAGAAATTTCATTGTGACAATCCAAAATTCATCGTAAAAGCTTGAAAAATAAAAGGAAATTTCAGTTGACAACATAATCCCATCGGCGACAACCAATTTGTCACATAGAGTACGTATTAGCCAGAAATTGACAGTTTTTGCCCATATGACATTATGCGACACACAATTCCTTCAGGTGATTATTTCTACCAATTACTGGTTAATATTTAAGTGACAACTTTAATTTTTTCGCAAAAGATTAATTAGGCAACGACTTTAGTGGGTTGTCACTTAATGTTTATGTGACAACTAAATTTTCGTCGCTGAAGTCTGATTTAGCGCCGACTTCTGTGAGTTGTCGGTTAATGGTGACAACCTTGACTTCTTTGCAAAAGACCAATTGGGAAACATCTTTTATGGGTTCTCACTTAATGTTTATATGGCAACTGGAACTTCCTCACCGAAAAATAGTTAGGCGATGACTTCTGTGAGTTGAAATGCCTGGCATATTACCCTTAATGACAATTCTATATTAAATTTTTTATGTTTTTCAATACTGCAGTACCTTTTGTTTTCTGTACATTAGGCTTGTGCTTTTCCATTACTAATCGATGAGCAAAATTGTTTTGTTGTTGTTTTTGCTTTATAGTTTTGATCCTCAGATTTTTGGTTATTGTTTATGTTTTATTTCCTATAGGTTATGTGATAATTTTTTAATTATATTTTTTAATGTTCTGGCTTGCAGCTGCCTTGCAATATTAGAGTAACTCAGTGGTTGGACTTAAAATTTTGTCTGAAGGAAGCAAACAGAATAAAATCAATAGCAGCTTTGCCTTTGCTCATGTTTTGGTCTAATGGGAGTCATCATGTCAATAAGATAAAAAACATTCATTCTTTTCTAAAAAAGAGGATTAAAAGATTTCACTCCTATCCCTATGGTGACTTGAACCCAGGACCTGGATTCTAGGTAGTGAGTGCTCTAACCACTGAGCTAACACCATTTCATCAATAAGGAGAAAACATTCACTTGATTCATGCTTTTCCTTCATGCTCCAAATGGTATATCCACACTCTTGCTTGAAATCTATAGATTTCAGCTTGTAAACTCATGGCACCTATGTACTTGGCTTGTGTTATTATTTTTTTTAGCTAATATGTTCCACTAGCATATTACTATATGCCAAAAAAAAATATCTCGTTGTGTTCAAGTAAATCCAGGATATGTGTTTGGCCCAAACTCTAGGTTACTTGACCTAGTTGTAATAGGGTTTTGAATTAGAGATATTCTCGGATATATTCATAGATATCCGATTAATTATATGATTATCTTTCCTCGTACAACTCTGATTCTATGTCTTGTAATCCTCTATATAAAGAGGCCCCTATTATCAATGAAAGTATGACTCAATTCTCTCCCAATTTTAGTTTTCCTTAAACACGTTATCAGCATGAAGCCCTAACCCTAAAACCTAATAGCCAAAACTCTAAATCCGAATACAAAACCTTGAAACCTTTTCTGCCTCTACCACATAACTTAAAGCCTTCGACCCCAGGAATCTAGAACCGGCGGTAGAACCACCAGAACCGGCCGAAAATTTATCGAACCAACCACTGGAATTCAAAATCACCCGCAGCAAATACTCCACCAGTTCACCACCTTTCGGACCTCCAATTTCCATAAAATTTTGCCAACCGCAGCCCTCGATCTAAAGATTCAGGTTCCAGAAGAAACAACCCAAAAACTGGTCTAGAAGTTACCGAACCACCAACCAAAGCATCCGGCAGAAAAGCCGGAAGAAGAACAAAAGAGAAAAAAAAGGAGAAAGAGGCAGCCTAAGCTGCGGCGGACTGATGCAGGCCTACTGCCCGCATGCCTACCAAGACGACAAGTCAGTAGCCACATTATCACGACACAAGCAGCCACGCCAGCAGTCGGTGCCACGTCAGCTCCGATGCCACGTTAGCGCCGACGACAGGTCAGCGCCAGCAACTTTTTTCTGGCCATTTGCAGTGACTTTTCCGGCCAAATTTTCCGGCTACCTATTTTGAGGTAATTTTTACTAAAAGTTCTCGCTTTTGAAATTTGATTCCTTTTCACGGGGACTTGCAAAATCTCTTCTTCTATCCCCTTTCTTCATCATAGGAGAGACCTAATTAAGCCGAACTGTGGGGGTTCATGCTCACTCCAAGCTTAGAACTTGTTCAGATCTCCAAACTTAGACTTTATATAGAATTTATGATCGACCACTTATATCATTGTTTCGATCTAATCCAAAACCTCTTGGAATTGAATTCCTTGGAAGCGATTACGCTCAGAATTTTATATGTTTTCATGATAGCTTTTTCCGCTCCAAAACTAACCCTTTTTCTTGTTCTCTTTCAAGATAAGTAACCTAAACAAATTGTATTTGCTCCATTAGGAACAACTGGCTCTGGATATCACAGGTGGGTTCGTGATGTTCGCCAACATCTCAAGGCCGATGTAATGCTGGATATGATTCTCGAGCCTAGCCAGGACGTGCTAACAGTTGAGCAAGCTCAAGCTTTGGAAGCATATAGAGCAGTCTTAGGGGTAAATAAGGTGAAAGCCGTCATCCTAATAACTGGTCATATGGATGGTTCGCTCCAGTACGAGTGTATGAATGAAGAAGACCCCAGAAGGTTGTGGGTCTCACTCATAGAAAGATTTGGCAACGTCCGTGACTCCTTGCTTTTGGACCTAGAAGTGAGATGGCGTAGCCTCTGTTTCTGTGATTTCAAGTCAGTTCTTAACTACAACTCGGAAGCACTTCAAATCAGTTCTTAACTACAACTCGGAAGCACTTCAAATCAGTTCTTAACTACAACTCGAAAGCACTTCGCATTAAATCCTTTAAAGAGATCATAGATGCGATGTTAATTTAGAAGACTCTCTCTACCTTCCCCATCTTTGTATTGATGGTTGCTAAGAACTATCAAATTGATGTTAATGCTGGACGAATCACAAGGTTTCATGAGCTTATTGGAGTTATGAATGTCGCTGAAAAGCATGACAACATCCTTGTGAAGAACTATAATTCGAGATCCATGAAAACAAAGCATATTCTAGAATCCAATTATAGTCCCGCCCCTAAGAGTGGGTGCCAAGAGCGAAACCCTAATCTTAGGGATACTTTTGGATGTTCTGGTCCATCTAATCGCTCTACTTGGGAAGGTAACCGCCAAAATAGGCAAACTTGGAACCGAAGAGGTCAATATGGAAAGAGAAAGGGAGGCAACGCCTCTGGCCATCTTCGTAGCGCCACCAATACTAAGAGCCATCTAAATGACGCTTTCAAAGTGCCTCAATCAATGGAGTCTGAGCAAAGAGATGTATGTTCTCGATGTTGAGTATCCGACCATTGGGCACATATTTGTAGAGCTCTAAAAAAATTGTCACCTCCTACAAAGCATATTGTGAAGCAAGAGAAGCTCACTATATGGAACAAGAAGATCAAGAAGATGATCTAGAGTGAAGAGTTGAGACTACAAATTCTATTTTAAGTCTTTATTTTTCCAAGATATGTAATAGGCAATTGCCATATACTTTGTAGTAAATGCCATTGGTTTAGTTTTTCTTCATATAGGCTAATCCAAAATGAGTATGATGTCTAGCAGGTTTTGAGATAAGTGGTCCTTAAGCGAGCTTTGCTCCCCCGAAATCTCTCTACTCACGTGATCATATTTATTTTGGAGTTACCCAAAGAAGTCAAACGACTACCTTTGTTTTGCATTAGCTAGAATTTGGATTAGATACTCCTAATGATTAGGAGACAATGTTGTACTCTGTTGACTTATGAATAAAAATTCTAGTTCTTTTCTTTATGACTCCATTTTGATTCTAAGTATATTACTTTGTGACTACGATGGATGGGCCATCAGTATTAGTTCAAGGACATGGAATTGCCCAAGTTTTCCTTGCCAAATGGCATCTTGATTACCGTTACATAAACTCTCTACGCTCCTAGGGAAAATTGCACATATGGATAGCCAAATGATTCCATGTGAAAGCACATGTAGAATAAAGGAAATGAGTTTCTTTGCAATACCTCTAACGATTGCGAATAAAGACGCATCTTAGAGAAGTTTATGCATCTCTCTAGTGGACTCTATGTCACTATTCGAGCTATTAAATCCGATAAAGTTATAAGAAGAGTTCTCTTAGATTTGGACACATATTGGCTTTGTCACGACATGATAGGTCATCCTAGTCATGATATGATGATCCATCTACTAAAGACTTCACATGGACAACCTTTCTCTCGAGCAAAACGAAGCATGAATCAAAAGTTAATTTTTGGACTAAGTGTGACCACCGCCGCTGCCTCTGGCACCGTCGCCATCCACCACTAATCCTTATCCATGATGTCATGGATGGCATCCATCATGGTGATGGCGCCCTAAGTGATGCTGCAATCACCGACTTTGCTTCAAATAGCGTTTCAGATGCTCAGGCCTAACCAAAATTCTCATTGGTTGCTTCTAAAGCTCCTCGCTCAATTTACAAAGCCTACTCTAAGGGAAATTAGGACTGAGACCGTCCTATGCAAAGGAAATGAACATACTTACTCTATTCTTACATAGAATCCGTGAGGATTCTGTGGACTAGTCAGTGGCGGAACCAGGAACTAAAAATGGGTTAGGCTAATTTTTAGTACATAAAAATTTTGCGAACTTCAATTTTTTTTTAGGATTGGAACCCAGTGGGAGGTTCATCCTCATGCCTTTATTTTTATCATTCAAAACATACAACGGGAGGGGGGGGGGGGACATAAAACCAAAATCCCATAAATTAAAAGTCACAAGCATAAATCTAAAACTAACTTAATCGTACCCGCCGAGGCCCACTCACTTCAAACTCAGAAATCACAGTCATTACCAATACTATTGGTGAACTCCTTTTCAATGTAAAGAACCATCAAGTCATCAAGAAACTCATCTTCAATCTTATCTCGAAGTTTGTTTTTGATGATATTCATAGATGAAAATGCTATCTCTGTTGTTGCTGTAGAAACTGGCAGAGTCAACACAAGACAAATCAACCTATAAATCATAGGAAATAATGATGACTTTCTAGATTCAACTAACCGCCTACATATATCAGACACAGAAGTTGTCTTGGCAAATCTTGGATCCCTCTGAATATCTGTTACAAAAAACACACACTCCATATCTAGAGCAAGCATATCATATGATGTAAAATCTTGAGGATAAAACTTTAAAGCAAGATTGCAAACATCCTCAGATTTGAATGATCAAAAATTATCATGTGGATCAAATATAGTACTAAGACCAAGGAGCTCCAATGAATTATCTGTAAATCTATTATCCAACTCTGCCAACTGAAAGTCTATCACAGCATTTAGTACATTGACCCGATAATAATGCTCATTTGTAATACCTTGTTCACAAGCCCTTGTACCTTTCTTATAAGGAGCAGACATATCCGACATAACAATATCATGCTCACAACAAAATGATTCAACCTTCATAATCAAGTCATCCCAACCATCTTCTCTCATATTTTGAAGTTTTGATTTGGTTATTGAAATAAAATTTAGAGCATTAAAGATGTCTATGGCTTTTTTTTTTCCAATGCTTGACAAAGAAAGTCAGTAATCCTCATGACATCATGCATCCAAAATCAAGCAAAACAAAAAATCAAACGCTTCATAGCCTTACCTACACTCTTTGCTTCTCCTTGTACTTTATTTGGTCCATTACCAACCAAATCTGCAAGAGTTGGTTTGGTAGCTCCAAATAATCTAATAAAACTTGAACTAGAACGAAGATGTGAACCCCAACGAGTAGCCCCTACCCGTTGCAAAGTGCAAGTCTAATTAGCACCTCTACTTGTCTGAAGTGCACCTGCAGCTACTAAATCTACAATTTCTTCTTCTCTGATAGCTCTTAATGTTGAATGCCATTTTGCAGAAGAATCAATAAAATTGACAATCAAATTTAGAGTTGAAAATAACTCCCAAATATCATGCACCCCTTTAGCTGTAGCATTTAAAGTCAATTGTAACCGATGAGCAAAGCAATGCACATAATATGCATACGGGCACTCTTGACGAAACAAAGCTTATAAACCATTAAATTCACCCCGCATATTACTAGCACCATCATATCCTTGGCCACTCGTATTTTCTACTTGAAGATCATATTGAGCAAGGACTTTGGAAATCTCATCTTTTAGAGTTTAAGAACAAGTGTCTGCAACACTAATAACTTTGAAAAACCGTTCTCTAATAAACCCATCACAATCAACAAATTGAAGAATGATAGCCATTTGTTTCCTATTTGATGTATCAACCGCTTCATCAACAAGGATGTAAAACTTGGCATCTCCCACTTCCTCCAGAATCTTAGTTCTAACTTTGTTACCAAGAATATTTGCAATTTGCTTTTGAATAAGTGGAGAAGTATACTTGGCATTCCCAGGAGCATTTTGTAAGACTTTGTGAGCTTCTATATTCATTCATCCAAAGGAATTCACAACTGCAGTGAAATTGCCAGCATTGTATGATACAGTCGATTCATCATGACCTCTAAAAGCACATCCTTGGTGTGCCAACAACCTCACACTATCTATAGAAGTAATAAGCTAGAGTCGGTTATCTGCTAGTTCTTGTGATGATTGTGTGTTAATCACTCTTTCAATAAGGTTAGATGGGTTTCTTAGTGACTCTCACTTGTGCATGGAAATACTATATGGAGAATTTAGGGTTCCCATATGATTAACTAGACCAGATTTTTTTGACATAACATTCTTCCAACCTTGAAACCCACACTCAGTGAATGTCGGATTGTGGGAAGGATAACTATCAAACAGAAAACAAGGGAAGCAATATGCTTTGTCCAACTCTATGGAATACTCAAGCCAAGGCCATTCTTTGAACCATTTGTAATTAAATTTTCGACCTTGACCTCCATAAAAAAAAAAGATGGATAACTACTTAAGTGAGGTTGATATGGCCCTAAGACCACATAAGCTCTTCGAATACTATCACAATCATTCAAAGGATACTTGCATATTGGACGTTGTAATCTTGGATCACGCTCAAGAGAAGTAACATCAAAATTTTCTTCTATCTCAATTCTTTCATTATGACATTCTTCTAGAATAGATGGAGAAGAGTTTAGAGGTACATTGTTCACAGAATTCGAATTCGAAGTCACATTTCTACTCCCACTCTCACTCCTAATCTCACTCCCACTACCACATGATGAAGTATCATTTGTAAACCATGACAAAATATTTTTGTATTGCTTGGGTTTTCGGTGATCCGCCATTTAAATAAATACCTATAATATTATATATGTATCAATATTAGAATAATATGCAAAACAACAGATGATTAGATGAAGAAAGCAATTTCAGTGGACTAAACATGATTATCCAATTACCATTGACCAAGCATAGTCATCTAATTTAGTGATTAACCAAAACACAATTCCCTTTGACAGTTTGACCATTTCTAACTTTTGACTCTTTCATATAATTGATAATCAAACATGCTACAAGCATATAAATGAAGACCCACAGACGCATAATCAAACAAATCAGATAATTAAGACTCAACAACTAACCAAGCCACATAATGAAACAGCAAAGCAATTTCATTCCAAAGGAAAACTCACAGATGCACGCGGCATGACCACAAGACCATACCTTCAATCTGAAATCTGAAAGAAGTCACCAAGACACTGACTCACAACATCGACCTCCGGACTTCGAGTCTCCTATCTGCTTGTCTTCTTGAACGGCTGCCGGCTGAGCTCCTCAATTTCAAACAAAAACACAGAGGTAAGATACTCAATTTCAAGCAAAACCCATCAATTTTAATATGAGATTCAAGGTGGTTGATTGCTTATTTGAAGAATTCGTACCTGTACTGAGTTGAATGAAGTGGGTTCATGAAATTTCAGATGAGATTTAAGAGAAAGAGAGAGAGAGAGACTGAGGACTAAGGCTAGAAGAATGAAGGTTGGCTTAGGACTGAAGAGTGAAGAACGAAGGCTTGTTGAGGAGTGAAGGACGAATCGATAAAATCGAGGGAGTCTGAGGTCTGAGGACTAAGGAGTGAAGATTGAAGAACGAGGGTCGAGGGCTCGGTCAGCAAGTCACCGAGTATATATATATATATATATATTTTTTCCTATGGGCTTAGGGGTAAGAATAGATATACCCATACTTGAGTCATTTTCAGCCCAAATCTTGGGCTATAGCCTAAGGAGCCTACTGCATAGTTTCGCCCTTGGGACTAGTTCAACCAACTTGCGGACATTTAAATATCTCATGATATTGGTTGACAAGTAAACATGTGGTCACGTGTTGTGCCATTTTCTACCTGTAAATGCTACTTGTACTACACTCTTAGCTCATATCATATGACAACGAGCTCACTCCCCGGATCATCCTCAGTCATTTGGACTTGACAATGCTAAAGAGTTAACATCGAAGAGTTTCGATGGTTATTGCAATGGAACTGATGTTGGACATTATATTCCCATGTACACACCTAAATAGTCTCGTGGAAATGACTACGATGGTAGTCCGGACATTGGTAATGCATACCAATCTCCTTATATTCAATTGGGGTGATATAATATTGCATGCAGCTATGCTAATTCGTCGACGATTCACTGCCACTCAATATATCTCTATGTTACAGCCACTGACTAGGTACAAGTATTTTGTACTTGAGCACATTTGAGTGAGCCGTTTATGTGCGAATTGCACCACCACAACACACTATGATGGGTCCCTACAGACGAATGGGAAACTACGTTGGATTTGAGATTCCAATAATCGTCCACTACTTAATGCCCTTGCTGTTAGATTTGCAGATGTCACTATGATGAGACAGTCTTCCCGTCGTTAGAGGGAGATAAGAACATAGATGTTCAGCAGAAACGATATGAATTGCGTGGTCTGTCCCCACTATGTCTCTTCTTGATCGCTGTTAAAGTGACAAGATCACACATCTGCTGCAAATATGCTTGCAAGGAAGGACGTCTCTACAAGAGGATGTAGCTCCACCCTACACAAAGGTAGGCACAGTGCCAATGCCAAAGAGAGTGGCACTCTGGCCTTATAGGCCATGGCCCCAGCTAGGATGCGTGGAAGGCCCGTGGGTTCGAAGGATACTTTGGCAAATTCTAATCCTTTGATCAACGACACTCAAAATCTATCTCATCAGAATCTTTTGGATTATGGTTTTCGTTAGGGGACGCCTCAACGTCAGAACCTATTCCTGAGAATATAGAGTTCTATGAAAATTACACTAGTGTACATGAGACATGGGATAGAAACTCCATCATGACTGATGATGTAGTCACGCCTTGCATTGGGTATGAGTTTGTTGAGTCCGATGATATCAAACCACGCTCCATTGATGACTGAATGCCTACGTAGAGAAAATTTAGCCTAAATGTTCTCTAACGAAGATGAAGGTTTTTGAGCTAGTGATGCCAACACCTCCTAACATAAAACATATTGACTAATGGGTCTTCGTTAGAAAGTGATGAGAAAAAGATATGGCAATCTCGCCTTATGGCATAAGGCTTCTCATAAAACACCTTGGAATCGATTACGATGAGACATATTCTCTCGTAATGGATGTCATTGCGCTCCACTACCCTGTCAGTTTAGTAGTTTCCGAATAACTGATCATGTAGCTTAGAAATGTGGTCACTACATATCTCTATGAGGATCTAGATATGGAATATACATGAAGATTCATGATTAGCCAAGTCAAATGGCTCTAGACTACGCATCACGTTTTACAAAGAGGTTGAAATGCTCACTAAAGTGACTACTTGATCTTGAAAGGATATGCCCGCGCGTTTTCATAACAAGTTTCGGATTCTATCGTGGTTCAAGTTGGACATGATCTTTATTAGAAGCCCTTAAAGAGTTAAGAGAAACCACTGAACACTTGAAAATCGATTTTTAGATGAAGGATTTTGGAGAACATGATTATGTCTCAGTTTTAAACTTGAGCATCATGTTGATAGATGCTTAGGCATTTTGACAAGGTTTAACCTTCAAGCATCCCTATAGTCTTGACCCTAAAAATGATCATCTTCATCCAAAGGATGATGACAAAGATGTGCTAGAGGCAGAAGTGCCATACTTATGTACAATAGGCACACTATTGTACTTAGCTCAATGCACAAGACTGGACATTTCATTTACAGTGAACTTATTAGCTAAGGTATAACTTTGCGCCAACGCAACGCCATTGGATTGGTGTAAAAGATATCTTTCAGTACTTGAAATGTACGAATGATATGGGTTTGTTCTATCCCTACAGAGAGATGATGGATTCAGACCCATCACACACCAGGAACGCTGCCAACACTAGCTTGAGTATTCTATCCACATCCCAAAATGACATAACTGTTTTGGAAGGTTTTGCTTATGTTGGGTATCTTTCTGACCCACACAAAGGTCATTCCCAAAATGGTTAAGTGTTCACCATGGGTAAGACCGCGATATCTTGGAGGTCTACAGAACAGACCCTAGTCGCTATATCTTCAAACCATGCAGAGATCATTGCTCTTCACGAAGATGTCTACATATATGGTCTTGAAATGTGAAGGATGTGTTGTGCTCTTTTTCCCCTTTGACCGAGGTTATTTTTGTCCCATTGTGTTTTTGTTACTGGGCAAGGTTTTTATTGAGGCAACGAGGGAAGCACCACGTTTGGGAGACCAAGGGGGAGTGTTCAAGTAAATCTAGAATACGTGTCTGGCCCAAACTCTAGGTTACTTGACCAAGTTGTAATAGAGTTTTGAATTAGAGATATTCTCGGAGATATTCATAGATATCCGGTTAATTGTACGATTATCTTTCCTTATACAACTCTGATTTATGTCTTGTAATCCTCTATATAAAGAGGCCCCTATTATCAATAAGTACGACTCAATATTCTTTTAATTTTAGTTTTCCTTAAACACTTTGTTATTAGTTTGCAACAAAGGGAAACCTCGCATATTTTTTTTTTCTTTTAACATACAAGCCTTGCGGATCAAATTTACAACGTAAACAAAGTCTTGTTAATTAAGAATTGTAATAAATATAAAGTCTCACATATAGTTTTTGTAACGCATTTACGTGTCTCGCAAGATGTGATATGTGAGGAAGCAATTGCGTTCCAAATTGAAAATACAACACACATACAAGCTTTGTAGATGGGATATGCAACGTAAATGAAGCATCTTATATTAGAAGTAGTAACAAATATAAAGTCTCGCATATAGTATTTGGTACACATTGACGTGTCTCACAAGTGACGATATGCGAGAAACAAATTTCGTCGCATATTGAAAATGCGAAACCATGTAATTTTGTCGCTTTTGAGAATCGGTAAAATATATTAAGCGACAACCCAAAATAGTCGAATTTATAGTCAAGCGAGAAATTTAAATTTTTTACGACAACTTTGGGTTGTCGCCGATATCATTTCCTCTTGTAGTGGAGGTCACTCCAAGTATCTTGGGTGTTAGGTAGAAGCCACCTTCAGAGTTGATTCATGCTGGAAAAAGATCAAAAATGGACTCACTGCAGCTTTCTAAACCATTGGAGGTGGATGATGGTTTTGATCTTCCAAATGTGAATGGGGTGATTCATATATATCTCCCCAGCCAAGAATAGGGGAAGGCCAAGATGGAGCAAAAATAAAACCAAGGGTCCAAACCTAGGAAAACTAGGGTTCCTAAGAAGGATGCAGGGAGTTGAGCTGTTGGTGAAATGGTCATAACTACGTACTACAGAAGTGGAAAATGCAATGGAGGAGGTTGCTAAAGGTGGTGACATTTTGCTTTTGGAAATGGCACCTAATTCAACTAATGCTTGAGATATGATGCAAAGGCGTTCTTTTCATATGTGTCTATTGATTTCTCATATCCTTTTTTCAGATGTGATTCAGTGTTTCTTATAAAGGTGAAATTGTTTATGTAATGGCTTTTCTATCAGCCCCCTGAGGTAAATTGTTATGTATGATTTTGCTAATCAATAAAAGAATTGTTATATTTCTTTAAAAAAAATTACTGACAATTTTATAAAAAATTGTAGCTTACCATATATCATTTTTTAAAAAAATCAAATCATAAACGATTTCTCATTATAGTCTCAAGTTAGAGCAGTACATTACATACCTTTCTACTGCCTTGAATACAGAGGGAAAATAACAAAAACTGGTGTGTGTATATATATATATATATATAGTACTACTCATTAACAAACATCCATGCTCACTTATTAAAAAGCAAGCCTATAGACTATGTCAATACACATAGTAAATAGGCCAAGTAACTACCCTCATTAGTGCATGTTAAGAAATAACAAGCATAGTACCCCAAAAGGATAGGGTTTTATTTAGGAAAATTAAACCTAAACTAGAGACCCAAAAGCCCAACAGATAGCCCTAGGCCCAAAGTCCAACAACAGGGCCAACCAAGCCTTGCCTCCACCCTCTGTGTAGATCCAGCAGGAGTACCATACCACGTTCGCCACCACACAACCAAAACTAGGAGCTTCACCACCGCAATCAGACCATATCTGCTGCCGCGCCAAGCAGAACCCCCTCTGAACACTTGATGTTGAACCAAAATCCAGTGTACCTATCATCACTAGCCACAAAGCAAAGAACACAAAGGCTAAACCGGAACACCAGCGTCAGGCCTACAAGCAGAGCAATCCCTGGGACGCAGGCCTTAGAAACAATCTCCCGTTTGGCAGCAGCCAAGCACAGCAGCGTGACCAAGTTCAACACTCTTGCCGGCCACCACCGGACGAGAGTCAATTTTTGAAAGACTGAAAGTCAGCTACGGTTCAGTAGTCGGCTATTGAGAGAGAGTTTTAGCTTACCATATATCATGACAGAAAGAAACCAGGAAAAAAATAAAAAAACACTTTTTACCTATCATTGTATTCTAACGAGTTAGATCGATATTATTACTATGATAATGGTCTTTCCCAAATCAAGATGATAGATCCAACCTTAATGAGCTTAAATGCTTGCGGAGTTTCCAAGTTAGTCAAGAATTTCAACTATGGAAATCATCGACACTAGTTGTTAAGTTTTTGGATCAACAAAAAGAGATCTAATCACCAACTGAACACACATTTGCAATGTTGGAGAACGAATAATGATGAGGGGAATCATCATGTCTTTAACATACAATTATTAAACTAAAAATAAAGAAATTTTATATAAACATTATAACATCGAATGTAAGTTAATCGATCAAAAATTCATAAGATGTTAATGCACTTCAAATTATGAGGTTCTCCTACCTAGTTTAATTTCAACCCAAGTGCCTTTTTAGGAACGGTTATAATGAGGCTACTGTCAAGCACCTGAAAATTTGTTTTATATATATATATATACACACACACACTCCCACAGATTTTATCCAGAGTGGAGTTCTGCTGTGAAATTAACATGTGAATTTTGAATTTTGGGTTATTTTTCGTTTGTATATCCACATCTCGTCCGTTCAATTTTTAAGTACCAGTGTATAGATCATCTCTGTAAATTTTTAGCAAAATTGATGATCGTTAAGGTATCTAACTCTCTTAAACCAATAAACGGACTGAATCTGTTAACCTGAACCGTACTAGCTTTAAGGAAGTTATCAATGCCTTAACGATAATCATTTTGGCTAAAAATTTATAGAGATGTGGATATGCGATCAAAAAGCGACCAAAAACTCGAGGTTCACACTTTAATTTCAAAGCGGAGCTCCGGTTTAGATTGAATTTGTGTTACGTCCCGAACCTAGATTTATCGATTTACTAACCATTTAGACGGTAAATGTCGTTTACTTTTAATTTTTTTACTTCGTTATGATATTTTAGTGGCCCTAAAAGGTTGAATTTTGTTCGAGTCAGTTTTTGAGAAAGTTTTCTTCATGAAAGTTGTAGAGGGCTTTAAACCGAGCGCCTGCATATGTGGTATGTAAAAATTGGAGTTCATATGAGAAAGTTATGAGTGAAATACAAAAGATACTATTCATGCTAAAAATTGAGTTAAATAAGGAAATTTACTGAGGTTGGTTTCCAAAACCGGAAACCCACCCCTTCCCTCTCTCCTCTCCCCCGACTTTTCTGCCTTCCCTTTCGGGTTCTCCTTCCTCCTTCTATTTTTCCTTCTCCGGCCGACCCACGACAAAATCCGGGCATCCCCAGGCTCGCCTTCTCCCCCTTGTTGCCTATGTGGTAGTGTTTGGCAGAGATTTGGCCGGAGGAGCTCGATTTTGAGCCGTGAAGTTTACTGTAGCAGTTTGGGATTTTAGTCGATTTCCAGCGATTCCGGCCATCTTCGGTCACCAAACCGGCGTCGAAGGTTCGGTTTTTGCCAAGGACCACTTGCCCCTAGCCTTGAGCCACGATTTGCAGTGTGGAGGCCGAATCTAGGGTTCTTGGATTTTTCTGGGTGTTTCTTCACCGGCCAGTTTCGACTGTTTCAAGGTAAAATTGGGATGTGTTGTGGTTGAGAGAAATGATCAGTGGGTTGAGTTGATGAACTTGGTAGCCGGTTGTAGAGGTTGTTACTAGCGCGTGGCCGCAACTCACCTCCACTGTGGATGGCGCGTGGTGGCGCATATGGTGGAGTTTTGGTTTTTATTTTTAGCTAATTAAAATGTACAGGAGTTGTGGGGGGTTGTAAATGTGACTTTGGTGTAGTTTCGTTGGAATCCGACGTGGATTGGACGAGTTAGGTTTAAAGGAAATTTTTAGAATATCAATGTCTAATTATCGTCGATTTAATTTCCCATCCTGGAATCATATTTTTACAAATGTTATTCGTACAAGACGAGAGGAGTCTCCATACGAGGACAATTTCGATCGACGACAAGATTAGTTGAATATTGTGAGTGGACTTTTAACTTAAGAAATGATGCATGCATTTACTTTATCAAATTAATGCTTTACTAATTATCAAGAAATTTATCGAGAATATTATTTTAATTTCAGATTATCCCATTATTTATTTGATTAATGCTTCTAGTATGATTTCGATTTTAAATTCTCTATGCTCGATTTGGATAACAATGTTATTGTATGTTTTTCTTTGACAAGTCATTTTCATGGTAACTTCCGGAACTTTTTATTAACAAATAAATTATCGATTCTTGAGATTTTAAGAGAGATTCAAAAATGGTTTTGGATTATATGATTATTCAAAAGTATTATGGCGTGAGGGGTCACGTTATAGGAATATGCTTATTTCTCTCCTATTTATTTTGAATTTGAGTTTATCTTGGCGTGTGGGACACGTCTTTGGAAATTCATTTGCTAGAGTTGGGGGAGCCTTATGTATTTATGGGTTTATTTGATTTTGGATTTCTTTTGCCATACTGTGGGTGACTATTATCATGCTAGCATTGATGTCCGCCTTTGTGGCGAGTTGATGGGATCGCCGAAGCCCGTCCGCCTTTATGGTGCTAATTGCTATCTTTGTGACAGTAATGCAAAAGTCCAGTATCCTAATCGCTACACTTAGTGGCGTGTGGGTATATAACGGGAGTATATGGGAGTACGTTAGCCTGTGAGGATATTACCTGATCCTGGGAGGCGTATGGCTATTTTCTTCCCCTACTCTTATTTTATTTTTGCCTAGCGGAGCTAGTCCGATTTATTTTAGCCAGCGGGGCTGGATTATATTTCCTTTCTTACTCTCTTTCGAAGTTAAGGAAGTAAATTTTTTTACAAACGTTGCATGCATCAAGGTTTTATAATTTTAAATAAGTGATAAAGTATGAAATCCTTTTTCTTTAAAAATTGTTATTTTTGTCCACTCACGCTAATGTTTTCATCTACTTTCCCCTGGGCCTTTCGGTTTCAAATGCCCAGTTCTCAGAGTTGCAGCTCGGCGTACTAGAAGAGGGCCATAGTGACCGTATCAGTTTCCCGTCGTCTCATATTGTAGGTTACCAGTGTTAACCTATTGTATTCTATCGTATTTTCTGTTTAGTTGCTCTGATTACTAAGGGAGTTGTGACCCAAACTGGTAATGAATTATATTTGATGTTTAAGACCTAACGTTGGTGAATTATTGTATTTTAATTTATAGAGCTTCGTTGAACTATAAGTTTTTGAATTATTGTATTTGCTATCTTTGAGTTGAGTTAGTTGGAATATGGGAGCGGGGTGGTTCCAGGAGGATATGGTTGGGTTATTCGAAGTGTATTCGGTTTCTTACAGGTTTGGGTTGCCTACTTTTAGGGAAGGTTCTACCGAATTTTTTGGTAAAATTTTTCTTTAAAAGTGGGTCACGCAGAGCCACTTCGGATTTCAGGGTGAAATCTGGGGCGGGCCCTGTCAGTTGGTATCAGAGCATTAGGTTGCTAGGTTCTGATGACTTCTTTATTTCCTTGCTATGTTATATGCCTAATGACGGCTAGTACATTCCGAGTGATGGCCCGACCGCGGCTGATCCCCATCCTGCGCTCTTCGGTGCTAGTGTGTTGTTATGCATGTAAAGTGGATACTTTGTTGTACTGATCTTTGAACTTTTTAATACTCTTTCTTTAGGTACTATGGCTCGTAATCGCCGAGCACGTAGGGAAACTCTGCCTATTGAGGATGATGAGCAAATACCTAAGAGATTTGTGGATACTTTTGGTCAGTTCTTTTGACAGATTGCTGCAGCGCTTCCCGGTTCGCGTACTGACTATACTGTGGATCGTACTAGGAGGCACGGGGCTCAGGCTTTTGCTTCCGCCATCTCACCTATAGAGGCTCAACGATGGCTTGATAGGATAGAGAGAGTTTTCTCCCAGATGGATCTTCCAGAGGACAAGAAGGTTAATTTGGCGGTGCAATTCCTTGAGGATAGCGCCTGGCATTGGTGGACTGGTGTTGTCAATGACCCTGCAACTGTTGGCCCAATGACATGGGATATGTTCAAGGCCTATTTCTATGGACGGTACTTTAGTGATGCCCACCTTAATCGAATGCAAGACCAGTTTTTGAATTTGGAGAAGAGAGATGATCAGTCAGTGTTAGAGTTTGAGCATGAGTTTCTCTCATTGGCTCACCATGTGCCGGATTTGGTTCGTACTGAGCAAAGTAAGATTCGCAAGTTTGTCCAGGGGCTTGGAGGAAAGTTTAAGGATAAGATGTTAGGCACACTGTACAAGAGTTTTAGTGAGGTAGTATCTTATGCCATAGACATTGAGTCAAATTCACCTGCTGGCTTTCACCCTAGGGATCCTGGTGGCCTTAGCCAGGGTCCATCTAAGAGGGCTACTTCCACATCTGGTTCTGGATCTTCGGTTGGTAGTGGGAAGAGTAGTGGTTCCAGTTCGAGGTCCCGTACTAGATTCAGGGGACGTGAAAGGAGATTCTCTAGTGGTCAGTTTAGTGGACGATAGTCTGGATAACCTTCGAGGTCCAAGAGTTATCATGGTGGTTCGAGTGGGATTTCTACTAGTTATTCAGCTCAGTTTAGGCAGTATCAGATAGTGGGGTGTTTCATGTGTGGTCAGCAGGATCACTTCAGGAGGGATTGCCCTCTTTTGACTCAGGGAGCCAGATCTATCCCCACTCAGAATGTTGGCCAGTCTTCTGTTGGCGGTTCTACTAGTGGTGCCCACATTAATTCAGTAGGCCGAGCTGGTTCTCAGTAGGGCAGGGGTCATCGAGGTCGTTCTGTGACACATGCTAGACTGCACGCCATGACCCAGCATGAGGGCCGCGACTCACCTAATGTTATCATCAGTACATTATTTGTTTTTGCTCAGCCTGCTTAAACTTTAATTGATCCTGGTGCTTCACATTCTTTTATGTCGAGCAGATTTGCATGTTTTGCAAATGTGCCATCGTCACCCCTTATGGCGAGTGGCATGTATCCTTGCCTGCGGGAGCATCACTTAAGATAGAGTGGGTTTTAAAAGATTGTAGCGTTTTGCTTGATGGTGTTAATTTGGAAGCTGACCTAATTTCTTTAGATCTTGTTGAATTTGATGTAATCTTGGGGATGGAGTTTTTAGCGACTCACGGGGCCAATATTGATTGTTTTCACAAGATTGTAGTGTTTTGAGGTCCAGGAAAGTCGATAATTCTCTTTCAGGGTGATCGGAATGTCCTTTCTTCTTGCCTGATTTTAACGGCTGAAAAGCTTTTGAACAAGGGTTGTCAGGCTTATTTGGCTCACATGGTGGATACCAGCAGGGGGAGCTGAGTATTGAGGATATACCAGTTGTTAAGAAATTTCCAGAAGTATTTCCGGATGAATTACCTAGCTTACCCCCTGTAAGAGAGATAGACTTTACTATCGATTTGATTCCTAGTACAACGCCTATATCTCAGGCGCCTTACCGGATGGCCCCTACTGAACTAAAAGAGTTAAAGACTCAGCTACAAGAATTAGTGGATAAAGGATTCATTCAATCTAGTGTGTCTCCTTGGGGTGGCCCGGTTTTATTTGTTAAGAAGAAAGATGGCACCTTGAGATTGTGTATTGATTACAGGAAGTTGAATAAAGTCACTGTGAAGAACAATTATCTCTTACCAAGAATTGATGATTTGTTTGATCAATTGAGGGGGGCTAAGGTCTTTTCTAAGATTGATTTGAGATCCGATTATCATCAGTTGCGGATAAGGGAGTCTGATGTACCCAAGACAGCTTTCCTATCAGGTTATGGCCACTACGAATTCTGGATAATGTCGTTTAGGCTAACCAATGCTCCTGCGGCTTTTATGGATCTCATGAATCGAGTGTTCCGCCCTTACCTGGATATTTTTGTGATTATATTTATTGATGATATTCTGGTCTACTCTAAGAACGATTCCCAGTATGCCAAACATTTGAGGGTTGTGCTGCGGACCTTGAGGGAGGCTCAGCTGTATGCTAAGTTTAATAAATGTGAATTTTGGCTCAACAGTGTAGGCTTTTTGGGCATATTGTTTCTGCTGAAGGCATTAGTGTAGACCCTCGGAAGGTAGAAGTGGTGTTAAATTGGGAGAGACCTATTACAGTGACAGAGATTCGAAGTTTCTTGGGTCTCGCATGCTATTACCCGCGATTCGTACAGGATTTTTCAAAGATTGCAGCTCCTCTTACTCGATTGACTAGGAAGGGTGTGAAGTTTGTTTAGTTGGAGGATTGTGAGCAAAGTTTTCAAGAACTTCAGAGACGTCTAACTAGTGCCTCAGTTCTAGCTTTGCCTGATGATAGAGGGGAATATGTGGTGTACAGTGATGCCTCAAGGCAAGGCTTGGGTTGTGTTTTGATGCAACATGGAAACGTGATTGCCTATGCCTCTAGACAGTTAAAGCCACATGATTTGAACTATCCAACACATGATCTTGAGCTTGCTGCTGTAGTACTTGCACTTAAGCTATAGAGACATTATTTATACGGAGCTCGATGACAAATTTTCAAGGACCACAAGAGTCTCAAACATTTGCTTACGCAAAGAGATATAAATTTGAGACAAAGAAGATGGTTGGAGTTAATTAAGGATTATGATTGTACGATTGAGTATCACCCGGGGAGGGCCAATGTAGTAGCTGATGCTCTTAGTAGGAAATCCTATCCTACCATGTTACCCTGTCCTTCCTTGTCACATTTGAGAACAGTCCGAGTTCCACTTCTTTATGAATTACGAGCTACTGAAGTTAATTTGGAAGTGACTAGAGAATCTGCAGCCTTAATAGCCAGTTTCTAGGTGAGACCAATTCTTATTGACAAAGTACGGGAGGCACAGTATCACTATCAGAAGGGATGGAGCTTTGATGTCCGGGAATAGAATTTGTGTACCAGAGCAAGATGATCTTAAACAGGAAATACTAGAGGAAGCCCATAGTTCTGCTTATGCCATGCATCCTGGCGGAACAAAAATGTACCAAACCTAAGGGAACATTATTGGTGGCCAAATATGAAGAGGGAATTGCAGCGTATCTGAGTAGGTGCTTGGTGTGCCAACAGGTAAAAGCCGAAAGACAGAAGCCTTCCAGGAGGATATGGTTGGGTTATTCGAAGTGTATTCGGTTTCTTAAAGGTTTGGGTTGCCTACTTTTAGGGAAGATTCTGCCGGATTTTTCGGTAAAATTTTTCTTTAAAAGTGGGTCCCACAGGGCCACTTCAGATTTCAGGGTGAAATCTGGGTCAGGCCCTACCAATTTGTATGTATGTGTGTGTGTGTGTATATATATATATATATGCATGTATATTATCTGGAATTCTCTCTCTTATCTTTAAATTCAATATCTGATAATAAAAGAAAATTTTAGCGGGAAGATACTTAGAAGTGCACTTGCACTGATAGGAATGGATGGTTGAATAACCCCAACTGCACTTTTTGGTTGTTAAAGAAAATGTTGACTACAAGTATCAAGGGTTCACCTAATAGGTGCTGATTCACTTACATTGCCGGTGCATAAAAGAATTTTCGTAGATTTAGCATTGTTTGGCTCCAGTTTTGTTCTAGCTGGTCAACAGTCTCTTTTCTTGAGTGGACGTGCCAGCACAGTTCGGATGCAGTCGTCGGGGGTGTCCCTTGACCTGACTTCTGTCGAGCGATTGTAAACAAGGAGAGCACCAACCTCGTCGTGGGATTCTTTCTGCCTCGTGGTGAAGACTTTGCTGGCCTTTTTTCTATTCACACACAGTCCATACTCAATATTGCAGATTGTGCAGAGCGAAAACCACCGAGAAAAGTTAGGACCTTGCTAAAGCATGACTTTAGCTTGGCTGGGTTGCGAGGATGTTACCCTTGCTTGCCTGGTTCTGTAACCATTGTGGTCGCGGCACTACCGTCGGTTCCCAAGGAGGCGAGGACAGACGCACGTTGACAGTCTGCTCCTGTTGAGACTGGGACTGGAGTGTGGTCACCTATAAGATGAGAAATGTTGTTTGCTCCGGAGAGGCTTGGATAATCATAAAGATTAGTTGGTGATATTGGTCGTCCTTGTTTCCTTGTGCTAGCCTCGGATATAGGCTATTTTGTGAATTCCCAGTCCTTAAGAAAGTGTAGAATATTCTATCTCGACCAAGGGTATCTGATATGCAAGAGCATTATCTTGGGAGTCACAATGAATATCATAGATTAATTGTTAATTAATCTGGATATAGCTAAAATAGGAGCAAAGCTGACTCCTCGCTGGCCGCAGGCAGTTGGGATATCGTTGTTTAATTAAATCCTCGCGAGCGCTTTGCATTAATGGCGCACTAATATAGACATGATGCTATATTCCTGATTCTCTGTAAAAGTGATCAGATCCCATAGCACCTTAGCATCCCTCTTCCACCGCGGGCTAAGCTGTACTACACTCTCTGACCTCCACGTGAGTGAAGAATATAATGATTACCCCAAGTGGATTCCCAATAGCGGGCTCCCCTGGGCCTCTGTGGGGCTTCACAAGGACTCTTTCTGGATTCCTTCGCTGGGCCTGCTACTCATTCCCTATATGGGCCGCTACATCGGCCCACACTGTCTGCCACTCTAAGGGTCCGGCCAAAAATACTTTTTGGGCTCAAACATTGTCCCCCAGGCCTCGAGATCAGGCCTGTGGCAACTTGTAACTGATCGAAGGGGGCTTGAAACGCCACGTCTCTTTGGTGGAAACAAGGTCATTAATGAAGAGCGGTGTAATGATGAAACGAGGCGATCCTTTGGTTGCGGAAACGTCTTTTGGCCGCATCATTTCCCTCACAAAATCTCTTATTTAAATTTGGACGCCTCCGCTTCCATCCAATCAATAGCAACAGTATCTGTCCTTCTTGACCAACTTTCTTCTTGTTTTGCTTTTCTCGAGAAACCCAGAAACAAACAAGACCTGTTCCAGTCTCCCTCTTTTCTCCGAACTTTATCCTCCATTCCCGAAAGACACAGAAATGGCACCTAAGAAAAACAAGACCATCGACGAACCAGATGAGATCAACACCAGGTGAGCCTAGGGCCCACACCTCACTCCAGTTTGCTGGCTGTTACCATGGCCTAGTATGGGCTTCCTATTCGCAATCCTATAGCGGTTCTCCTGCAGGTTCCCGATGACTTTAGCATTTGGGGGCAGAGGCGGAAAGTGGGTCACTGGGCCACCTTTCTTACTGAAGATCTAACTTGGTACCACGAGATTTTGAGAAAGGGATTTGGCCCATCGGGATGCAGTGGGTATTACCCATCCCATCGATTTGTGCTTCCGTCTTCCTTCTCACACCAACCCTGCATCGATAGCCGTCGCTCTTTGCTTCTGGAACACCTCCAACAATACCTTCAATTTTCAGTTTGGGCAAATGAGCATAACTCTACTGGACATTCTCAGTATCACGGGATTGCCCCTCGATTGGCCACCCTATGAGCACGGTCAGTTTGATGAAGTCGAGTTCTCACCACACATGGACCAAACCAACCGGGGGCATTACAGCAGATCCTACCCGACGTGACGAGACTACTACTGTAAAAAGCACGATGCGACCGGAGGGATTGCCTTCCTTGAGTTTTGGCTATGTAAGTTTATTTTCTATATCTCTTCTGGCAAACCTACTGGTACTTGGAACCCTCTGCCACTGCTCTTTATAATGGTATCTGGGTTGCCCTTGGGCAAACTGTGTTGGGTACGTTGTATCGCTCCCTTTACACCACCGTGATGCACCCTTTTGACACCTATATCAGTGGTCCTTTCTGGATCCTCACCTTTTGGCTACAAACATATTTTCCTCGCTTCCGCCGCGATGATATTTCTAAAGATCCACTAGTTGACTCCCTTTTGGGGAATTAGTTCTGCCTCACGCAAAGTACCGCGCTCCCTCCTACTCCGTGTGCTTCACTCACTTGTACCTGATGCTGGAGATGCCAAACCCGAAGATAGTCCTCTCTAGGCGGTATCCCTCTCCGCTTGAGGATGGTTTCTTACCCAGTGGAAGGGATCACACCGAGTGAGCTTGCCCTTGAAGCTTTTCATCGAGCCATCTCTTGTTGGGACATCCGCCTTGTTGACGACAACATATGCTTCGAGCTCTATGCCCCAAACCATTTTGCTCGCCAACTTGGATTGCCCCAAATGGTGCCTTGGCCTCTATTTCGGTCTGCTAATTACTACACCTCTTGGCAGAGATCAGGCCCACCTGGGTCCCCCCTTTTCCAGAGTCAGTTCACTTTGGTAGCGGCCCCTGACCGAGTTAGGATGTTGTACCCTGTCAATGATGTCGGCGAAAATTATGCGGATTGGTGGAAAGAAATGTCAGTGAACTGCTGGGACCCGACACATGACGAAATCTTTGGTCAGATTTTTCATCATATGAGCGGTCCTGGCTCAGAGGATCGCGCAGTTCATGTGCACGATATCTCTCCTGTAGCGCAACCCTCACACCTACTCCACCACCTCACTCATCACTTCCGGGGATACAGATTTGTGAACGTGGGGCATCAGTAAGTTTCTAACTTTCCTCAGCATTTCTTTTCCTTGGTTTGATTCTTTGTCCTTATTGCTAAGTGCATTTTTCAGCGTACCACCTGGAGCAGGGCAACATCTATTCAGGCCAAAAAATATAAGGTAGTAGCAGAAGAGCCTCCTGAAGGGGAGTCTTCTGATGATGATGATGATGAAAGCCTCGCTAAGGTAACCTGGCCCAGACTAAATCCGACTTTGCACATTTGGCTTTCCAAACCCCTTCTATTTCCTGAGTTGTGATCCTCTTCTTCTGTGCAAGTTGTTGCTGCTCTTGCTCGCAAGTCAGACGTGCCCAATTTGCTGAATAGGGCTTTGAGGATGACAGCCTCTGTCGATGCAACTGGTAAGCTCTGGCCCTAATTTATTTTCGTTGACTCTATAGGACTTGAACAGTTTTTTTATTATGCGCTGTTTCTTTGACAGGTTCATCAGAAGATCATTGGTCCCTCTCGTGTGAAAATGAGGCTGGGTCTTCAGCCGTTGTATCAGGCTCAGCGCCGGCGAGAGTTCCAACAACAACTAACTCAGCAGCGACTCTTCCTGCCGCTGCAGAGAATCTGGCGCTAGCACTCATTCCCATACCAATTAGCCCTATAGAGCCTCTTCCTACGCCCACATCTGGAGAACAACCGCGAGGTCCTGCCCCTCTAATAACCATCTATGATGATGATTCTCCTAACCACTCTGAGGCTTTTACTGCCTATGAGGAGTTGGTGGAAGTAGAGATCCCTGCTGTCCTAGCAGCCCGAGAAGTATATGAGACAGGATCTCTTCTCCTTGATGACCCTATGCCAGATCTCGAACGAGAAGCTAGAGAGGTAAGCCACTGATGGCCTATATTTTTGCTTTCCTTTAAATAGAAACATGCCCCTAAACCTTGTGGATTTCTGAAACTTCCCAGGACTCTGTTCATATCGAAGAGGTGGTCATTGATACTGAAGATCTCGTCGGCTGGATGAACATCCCAAACTTGGATGAAGCGATCAGTGATGTTGGCCCCTTGGTCCTGGAAAGGGCCCCAACGAACATTGACGCCGGTAGCTCTGTCCCCGGAACTACTTGCCCCCAAACATCCAATGGTGAAACTTGCACTGGATTTCAGGAGCCTCCAGCAGTAGGGATGCCAAACCAAGTTCAGGAGTCTGTTGCCAGAGCTGTGGGCGAAGATGAAGGATTTGAGGAACCCATCGGCCCTCTTGTAATAGTGGTCTATGATCGTGCTGCAAATCCCCTGCCACCTCCTCCTCCTACTAGGCTTGAGAGACTTGCTTGGGCTCTTGCAGAAAATCCTCCTACCGCTGCTGAACTAGCGAGGGAGGAGCTTTAAAATCTTTTGGGACAGCGGCGGCTGGGGCCTACGGAACTCGCCAGGTCCAGGAGGCCATTGTTTTTCTCTGCCGGGAGCGTGCAGTCCACCCAGTTAGGCTCAAAGTTATAGAAAAGTTGTTGAGGGAATTTGATGTGGCCCGCGCTCGTCAATCTGCCATGGAGGTTGAAGCTCACACGGTCTGCATGGCCCATAATGACCTTTTCAATTATGCGGAGACTCTTCGCTGCCATTTAAATGATAGGGCTGCTCGCATGAGGGCAAAAGTCTCCAGACGTCGAACATAGAAGCCCAGATCCAAGCCCACTTGGCCTATATGAATAATGAGCTTGGAGTGGAGGAAGCCCAACTGGAAGCTCCCTTGGCTGCTTCCGAAGAATTGACTAGATGCTTGGCCCAATCTGCAGAACGAGCTTCATGGGCTGAAAATGAAGTTCATGCCACAAGCCTCCAGGTTAAGATGCTCTATGTAAGGCTTGATTTTGCGGGCCGGCCACTTTAGGCCCCCTCTAACTTATAATAGTTGATCCTTTAGGCCTTATTGTAACACAGAACATATGTATATATATAGGTATCTTTAGTTTTTTAACCAATCTTCTTCCTTTGGATCCACTTGCTGGTCCAACTTCACATTCTTGGTTTTATCTTCTTGGTGAGTCTTAACTTCACATTAAGTACCTGTAGAACGAAAACGGTTGTGAGATGATAATATTGAAAACGAAATAGTTACCTCCTCGAAAAACGTTATGTCCCCCATGCGCCAATATTCCCTTCTTTTTTGCGATTCGGGGCAGTCTTAATCAAAGATTTGCTGGCATATGGTTTGACTCCACTACTGTCCATCCAAAGGTGGGGGTGCTTTTCTTATTTTTAGAGCCACTTAATTAAGGTCTACAAACACTTAATTTGGCTCTTATCTTCGGCCATCCATCCAAGGGTGGAGATTTGTATGCGCTGCTCTTATAAATAGGTGTATGTTGGGGGTGGGAACGCTCACACTGAACCTTCTTCTGAGCCTCAAGTCTCTAACAATGGCTTTTCAATATTTACTTCTCATTGTTCACAATCAAAACCTCTCACTTCACGAAACGATTTTCGGCCTCTAATCCTTAGGCTTTATGGCGCAATCTCAAGTCTGGATTAGGCCTGATGGCTTAATCTCAGGCAACCCTTTGTTTCGGCCTTTCGAAAGTTTGGATGGAATGTGCCAGGCTTCAGATTGGTTTAGAAACACGAGGGGGCTCGCAGCGTTGGGGATTTAGTCATGCAAGATCATCTTTGTTGGAATCCCACACGCAGATCGAAATGGGGAAGGGAGGAAGGCCACTCTGTGGTTTGTCTTTCCTTCTCTGTTTCCTTTCCTTCTGGACCCGACTTGACTTGAGTCCTCTATATGGAAAGGGCTTTGGTGGCCTCCTCCTCTGAATCTTTCTCTTCCTATCAGAAACTTGGAGGGCTAGAGAGAGATGGAACCGTGGAAGGGATGGACTCAAGGTACAAAATGGCCATTCCCGTACTTCACGCCCTCATAGCGGTGGTTACCAAGGCTGAAGAGGGTGCAGAGACTCAAGCTGATATTCAGTTCCATTGCCCTTTGTCCTCTTCTAAGATAATGGCGCGGCTCAACCCAGCGCTGGATTCCTCAACCGCTTCCATTTGAAGGAAGATGCGGAAAAATTATCCAAATATTCAATGCTTGTATTTTAACCACTTTTGGCCTTGTAATGAATGTACTGCTTTTGGCTGCAAAGCCATTTTATGAAAACAATACTATTTTCTCATCCTGATGTTGATGATTATGTCTAGTAAGTCCCCAAATGTAGGCCCCATGCCCCAAAAAGCTCAAATTACCGCGTTAGAAACAGACCTATTCTTCGCGGTCACTGGGAAACGCCGCTGAAACAAAATGTTTTGGGGCACTGCTGACGTGGTGCTCATCGTTGGTATAGTGTTGCCCCAAGTGTTGCTAGTCGTAGCGAAGAAATGATGATGGGCCTCATGAATAGGCCTTCATGAACGGGCTTCGCGAGATTAGGAACGCTGTACAAATGGGCCTTGATAGTATAGCCGAATGTATCTTCTGGACCGACGTTGTATCTAGATCCAATTGCTGGCCCAAATCACGAGCTTCTTTGTCTTGTCATCATAATGGGCTTTAACTTTGCATTAACTACCCATTGAAAATCAGTTGCGAAAAGATAATCTTGAAAAATGAATAGTTACCTCCTCGAAAACCGCTCGATTCCCCACTCTTCATTATGCTCCCTTCATTTTCGAGATTAAAGTAATTAACCCGGATTTAAGACACTAATTTGACTCCCCGACCGCTCATCGAAGGGTCAGGATTGATTCAATCTCTCCTATAAATAGGCGTACTGCGAACAAGGGATGCGCAGATCTTCCAAAATTTGCTTTGAACCCAGACACCATGGCCTTCCAATCCTTACTTTTCTTCCTTCTTCTTCACAAATCTTTGCCTCATGAAAACAATCCCAGCCTCTAAACTTTAGGCCTTATGGTAAAATCTCAAGCCTGGTTTAGGCCTCATGGCTTTAATCTCAGGTAAACCTCGTGCCTACCTCTCCTCCCAGCCTATATCTTCACCCAGGATGTCAAGAGTGGAAAAGCCTGAAGAGCTCCATTAGCGTTGAGGATCTGGACATGCCAGATCATCTTTTTCTGGATCCCTCACAAGCTGAGCAGGCCGAGGGGGAGGAAGGCCACACTGATGGCTTTGCTCCTCCTTTAACCCTTTTCCATTTGGATGTGGTTCAAACCGAGTCCTCCATATGGAAGGGACTTTACTGGTCACCTCTTCTCAAGCTCTCCCTTCTGAACATTGAAAGAATCTTGGAAGGAAAGGATGGACTCACGGAAGGAAAGGATGTGGGCTGCAGAACGGCCATTCCCATACCCAAGTCCCAGAAAATGTGACTGCTAAAGTGGAAAGGGGTGCACAGTGTCAAGCCGCTCTTTCAGTTCCTCTGCACTCTGCCCCCTTTGGGAGATAATGATGCGGTTCAACCCAGTGCTGGCCTCCATAGCCGCTTTCATGTGAAGGAGAAAGTGGAAGACTTCAAGAAGATTTTCATTGTTGTAATTTTAGCCACTTTTGGCTTTGTAATCTAGGGAAAGTTACAATTGTATTGCTTTGGCCGCAGAGACACTTTATAAATACACGAAACATTTCTTTTGAATGCTCATAAAAACTATTGTTCAAACACTCGCGAGGCCTTAACACAGGCCCCATAATCGCCAATTTAATTATTTCCGTCAGCGCGCTAAACTTCCCACGACGCGAAGTGGCCAATGGAAAAAGATCTTGGGAAATTACAAGTTTACCTAGCTTCCCACCGCAAACCAAATAAACTCGCGACGAAACTGATCAAACCACACAACCAGCCTGCTCCTCGCGGCCGCTTACTCAGCCCCTATAGACTTTTGCCCCCTAAGTCCAACGAAGCGGAGCAAAACCCCAAAGGTAGGCCCTTAGTGAAACAGATAAGTATGGGACTCAAAAACAAGCCCTTGTTAGTGGGCTTTGTGAAAGCAATGAGACTACTGTTGCCCTCCAAGCTTCATGCGATGAAACCGCCTATGATTCCTTCGAATCCCAAACATTAGGAAAGTACTTCTTCAAGTATGTGTCATTGATGGGTTTGTGATGGATATCACCATCCAAATCCTTGAGATGAAAAGCTCGTTTCTCTAGAATTTTATGGACGACATACGGACCTTCCCATCTTGGGGTCAATTTGCCTCGACCATTTAACTTTTCACCCTGTGGGAGAACTACTTTCCACACTAATTCTCCCTCGCTAAAACTCTTACCCCGCGTCCGCTTGTCGTAGGTGCGAGCTACTCACTGTTTTTCCATGACCAGACTATCCAACGCCTGCAAGTGATTCTCACTAAGGTCCTCATCTTCCTACCATATAGCCTGAACATAGTCCTCTCCGATTAGATGATGTTGCTCTTGAACTCTCAACGATCGAATGTTGACTTTCAGAGGTAAGACTACATCATGGTCGAACGTCAGAGTATAAGTTGTTGTCGCTGTGGGATTTCATTTTGAAGTGCGGTAGGCCCAAAGAGTTTAGTAAAGAATCTCGTGCCATTGCCGCGGATTGGCTTCCAACATTTTCTTTAGCAAGGTAATGATGATCTTATTGCTTGCCTCTGCTTGACCGTTGGACTGAGCATAATAACGACTAGAATGGACACATTGTGTTCCCTATTCTTTTGTCAGTTTACTAACCTCACCACCCGTGAAAGCTACCCCCCCCCGATCTGAAACGAAAACTTCTGGAATACCAAATCTGCAGATTATGTTCTTGTATAGGAATTTATTTTTAGATGCTTCCTTTAAAGGTTTTGCTTCGACCAACTTTGTAAAGAAGTCGGTAGCGACGATGTTAAACTTGTGCTGCAACAATGAATGTGGGTGGATCATGAAAATTAAGTCCAGTGCCTAACCTCTAGCGGGCCAAGGCTTTATAATGGGCTGCCTGACAATCCAAACACCCTTTCGCAAAGGTGATACAATCCTTCAAAATACTTGGCCAGAAATATCCATGTCTCCTGAGTAACCAACGCATTTCCGGACATGCCTGGTGAGCACTGCAAACACCGGAATGCACGTCTTGTATGAGCTATTTTGCTTCGGCATCGAATACACATTTGAAATCTATGCCATCTTCCCCTCACCTACGGAGTTCATCATTCCTGAGGAAATAAATGAGAAGGAGGTAGTGGATCCTCTTGTCAGTGGGCTGACCCAGATGTTTGAGGTAGTCGATCAAAGGAAACCACCAATCTACATCAATGGATCTAGGGTTGCTATCGCGGCGTCTTCCAGTGGCTCTTTCCTCACCATCAGAGAAGGAAGCGTTCCGCACACCACTTTCAGAATTCGCTAGCAAACGCCATATTTCAAAGTTATCCTTATTGCCAACTGAGCCAACTCGTTCGCGGTGAAATTTCGCTCGTACGGAATATGTTCCAGATCCACATCATCAAACAGCTCCGACAATTCCTGGGCTTTATCCCAATATGGGGCCAGCAAGAAACTAGAGCATTTAAACTTCTCTTGTAACTGATTAATCGCCAACAAAGAGTCCCCAAGTATTTGTACTTCCTTGACTTCCATCACCAAGAGTACTTCTAGGCCAATAATTAAGGCCTCGTATTCCGCCTGGTTATTGGTGCATTGATACTCTAACTGAAAAGAGTATGAAAAATGATCCCCGGATGGGTTTTCCAGTGCAATGCCTGCTCCGGCCAAGGTATCTGTTCTTGAACCATCGAAGTACAATATCCAAGGCTGTAACATAAAAGCTGCCAATGAATTCTCGTGAACCTCCAGGGCGAGCATCCCATACAGGTCTTCCTAAGAAATCGCGGTGACTTCTAGTTCGTAGATCTCATTAGTATCCAGCATTAGATAATGTGCTAGAAAATCCGTGATGGCTTGGCCCTTCACAGCTTTTTGGGGATCATACTGCAAAGAGAACTCTGAAAGAGCCAATACCCATTTGCCAATCCGGCCCTTAAGGATGGGCCGTGACAACATGTACTTGACCAGATCGGTCTGAGCAATTATACATATAGTGAACAACAGCATATAGTGTCGCAATTTACAGGCAGAAAAGTATAACGTTAAACAGAGCTTTTCCATTGGTAAATACCTGGTTTCGCAGTCTGTTAGTGTTCTACTTAGGTAGAAAATGGCATGTTCCATACCTTCCTCATCATCTTGTGCTAATAAGCTGCCGATTGAAGCTTCTGTCTCTGAAATGTAGAGCTTAAGTGGGTATCCTGGCTTTGGAGGAACCAGAACTGGTGGGTTCCTTAGATAGGCCTTTATGCTATCAAACGCCTCTTGGTGTTTCATCACCCACACAAATTCTATTTGTCCCTGTAGCTTCAGAAGGGAAAAGAAAGGCTGAATCTTGCCGGCGGAATTGGAAATAAACAACCGCAAGAAATTGATCTTTCCTAACAGCCTTTGGAGCTCCTTCTTAGTCCTTGGAGGCGAAGCATTGATCACCGCTTTAGCCTTATCCTCGGATACTTCGATGCCCCTTTTATGCATAATAAACCCTAGAAAGTCACCTGCTTGAACTCCAAACACACATTTCGCCGGGTTCATCTTTAACTTATGGACTCTCATGCGCTCGAAAACCTTCCTCAAATCCACGATGTGGTTTCCCCCCTACTTTGATTTGACCACCACGTCATCAATATAAACCTCTAAGACCTTTCCAAGGATATCATGGAAGATTAGGTTTATTGCTCGCTGGTACGTGGCTCCCGCATTTTTCAAACCGAAAGGCATAACCACGTACTCGAAAACTCCTGCGAAACCTGGACATCTGAATGCAGTTTTGGGTCTATCTTCTTCTACCACTGGAATCTGGTGATAACCGACGATTCCGTCCATAAAGGACAACCGCTCATGACCGGCTACTGCATCTACCAACATATCCGTGACCAGCATGGGGTAGACGTCTTTGGGAGTGGCATTGTTGAGGTCGCTGTAGTCGACACACACCCTTATTTTTCCTTTCTTCGTTCGAACTGGAACGACATTGGATAGCCACTGATTGTACTTGACAACCCTGATGATTCCTGATTTATGCATCTTCTTGACTTCTTCCTTGACCAAAACCTGAGTTTCCAAATTCATCCGCCTAGATTCCTATCTCACATGATTTTGATATGGGAAAGTCGACAGCTTATGGCAGACTAAGTCAGGAGATAAGCTTGGCATGTCTTCATATTTTTCCGCGAAGCAATCCTTATACTCCTGCAATAAGTCGATAAGCCCCTGTTTCTCTTCAGGCTCTAAATTGGCGCTGATTGCCACTTCCATTGGTTCAGTCTCAGTTTCCATGTTCACCTTTTCCATGGTGTCCCTGACTTTTGGAGGAGTGTTGTCCAATGAAGCTGGAGCCAGCCGAATGGCCTTCTCTTTCTCATGATCAGAGAAATCCTTATCGATGTATTCCAATGTCGCCACTTGCCCATAGGCCTCTGTTTTGACTAAATATGAAGATAATCTATCATATAAAGAATGAAAGGCATATACCTCTTCCTTCGAGAAGTTGTGATCTATTAATGAGAGTTTAGATTTGGCACCGCATGTCCGGGCCTTTTGCAGTCGCCCTTTGTAACCGCGAGCCCCCATTGTGCCAGATCTGAGGCTGTCACCCCTGTGGGGCGGCCCTTGTTGTCGATCCCACGAACCTGCAGCGAGAAATAGGTTGCAAATAGAACCTGGCATCCACGTAGACTGTGGAAACTGAGAAAGGTCGCGGATCCGCTTTGACTACTGCTGCCTTGTCTGCGACTATATCCTAATAGAGGATGGATAGGACACAAAAGCTCTGGTGGATCCAGTCACGGCCTAGAACAGCGCTGTATGCTGCCTGACACTCTGTGATGAAAAAAGCGTAAACCCCATCTGCTGGACCCACCTTGACCTGTAGGAAGACCAGACCTAATGTTTTGATCTCAATACGTGCAAAGTTCTTCAACATCAGGGATATGGATTGGAACTTCTCTTTCTTGATCCCTAGAAGTTACATGGCTCTGGTAGTCAAAACGTTCACTGCAGCTTGCCAACTATGGTACCGTTCATATCAGCGGTTATATATAATGGCCTCATGTGTTGAGCCATTGTTGGTGTTGGCTTGTTGAAACCCATGTCCTGGCTTCTCTCATTGGTATCTGCAGCCTCTGCTGTCTCTACATTCCTTGGTATAAGTTTCTTCGTGAGAGACGCTGCTGCTGAGGTGATCTCGACCGACTAGTTGCCAAACGATTCTCCTGTTTCCGCCTGGCATTCCTGAGCTGCCACCGACAAGGCATATCTTGATGACAGGACATACACCATGTTACATGTAACGTCCGGCCTATCTGCCTCTTCTGATTCCGTCGCTGGGGAACTCAAGTCAGCTTCCTCCGCAAACTTATTTATCAGGTAAGCCAAAAGCGATCCTTCCTCTTGGGCCTGTCCCAGCGGATCCGACGTGACAGGATGTTCCTTCTCCAGCGGCCCTTTCTTCACTGATAAGGCTTCTTCATGCTTCGCAACGACTATGCTTCAGACCTTTCTAGGCTTCCATTGCGTAGTCGCAGGCTTATCGTCCTTGCCCCCAAGCCTGTCAAAGACCGAAGGCTGGACATCTTTTCCCTCGCGAGAGATCCTTCGCCACACGCTGATTTTACGAACCGGCGGCAATTTTTGCCTCGGGGGACTCGGGGTTTCTCCTGTTTTTCCCTTTTACCAGCTATAGGTCTTAGAGCCCGCTAAGATTCTCGTGGTCGAACTACCTTTTCGAAGGCCAATGCCTCCACCTGGCGCTGGTACTCTTCTAGGGATCTCACCAGCTGTGATGGTTTGATCAACCCCTGATCCAGCGCCTCCAAGGTTCGTCGAGCCTCTCCAAACCTCCGCTAGAGTTTCCTCTTCTTTGAAGTGCTCATTTCCATTGCCTTGCCCTTTCCCTGGGTGTACCACTTTCCTTCCTTGATGGTGGACATCGGCACCGGCGGAATATATGGTCTAGTCACCGAACATGACGGCTCGCTTTCTCTCTCCTCTTCTCTTGCCACCTTCAATTTCTTGAACAGATTAGATTCCTTTGGCGAAGAAGTCCCTAACCTAGCGAGCATTCTTGGGCTACCTGGCTGGAAGCTTCTAGAATATGTGGGTACCCTCATTGGTGGTAAAGACCCAAAGCGAACAGTCTGTACCTCCTCTTCGTGCAAAGCTTGGATAACGCACTCTTCCTTGCATTGTGAACAAAACATGACATATAGGGTCGGCCTTGGTCTACGCCTCGTGGATTGCTTTGTCATTGTTCCTAAACCCTCATTGGCACGGTCTGGGCTCAACTTCCGTTCATCCTTTGTGCTCCAAACTACGTCAACCATGTTGACTCTAATCTCTGGGAAAGGATCCAAATCTACCAGAGCTGCTGCTGTTGGCGGTGCTTCGACCTGCAAGCTGTCATTATTCAACCAGATCTGGATTTGATCTTTCAGCCTCACACAGTTGGTTGTGTTATGATTCCACAAGTTATGGAGCTTACAATATTTCTTCCCCCTTAACTGCTCTGGTTTGGGGAATGGTCCAAAGTCAGTCTTCACCATCTTGGTAGCGATCATCTCATCCAAAATCTCATGAGCTTTATTCACATCATAGGTGTACTCGTGAATTCAGGCTTGGTGAACACCACTAACTTGACTTTCACCGGCTCTTTGCTTAGTTTCAGCTGCTTCAGCGTTGATGAATTTTTCTCAGTGAGCTCTAGTGCTGCTACTTCATCCTCTTCAGACTCCTCAACCTTTACCCGGCTGGATTCCTGACTCTTATAATAAGGATTGTAGGAGCATGAATAGTGGTTCACTATTGCCACAGTTCTCCGTTTCCCCAGAATGTACGTTCTTTTTTAGGAATTCTTCATGGCATCCATTTCTCTGAGCAAATGGTCAAAGCTTCCAACTTCTGTGATCAGATCTCCCATGCAACTGAACGTACTCCCATGTTGCTTTTTACATTGGCGAGGCTCTAAGCCCTTGATTGCCAACTTCACCAACCCTCTCTCAAGGAGAATTACATTCAACTTCCCTTTCTGGATCTAGAAGCACTGAAGATTCGGTTGGTTGTTGGGCCATCTGAGTAAGTGACGCCAGATCTACCTCCAGCTCAATAGTTCTGAACGTCTCCTTGAATACCTTTTCCATCGCGGGCCAACTCGGGACTGATCCTGGTTGCAGCTTAGTGAACCAGGTAAAGGCCGACCCCGACAAAGTAGTAAAGATAGTGCATTTCAAGTTGTCGTCATTGTGGTACTGGCCACATTGCACTCGGAACCTAACCAGATGGCCTGCTGCACTTTCGACCTCCTCCCTTGAGAAAGTAGAGAACGTAATGGCCTTGTATCCCCTAGGATAAGAAGCCTGCGAAATATATGGCGGGAAGGCCCATGATAGACCTCTTCCAGATTAGGCCGCTGGTTCGCGGCCTTGATCATAGCTTCTACTTCATCCCTCCTTATATATCCCGGATTAGGAGGAGGTAGAGCACGAACTTCTGTTTCCCCAGCTAATCGGGGCAAAGATTGTGTCAACCTCAGTGGTGATGACTGTGAAATGGAGCTTTTTGGAGCCTCGTCGCCTATTCGAGCCGATTGGGATGTGAATTTGATAACTGTTTAACCTCTTGCGATCATAATGCCTTTCATGGAACTTCCCACTTGGCGGACTCCTCCCTGGGCTTCCCGGCTCTCTTCAAATGCAATTTCAACCTCGTTGCAATCATATTGAACGACTCTGGCTGGATCAGAGGAAGTTCCTGCTCCCAAACTCGGTGAGAACTTTTCTTTTCCAGGGCCGCCGTGAGTATTTGCTGCTAGCTTGGCTATCGTGGCCCTTGTCGCTAACCCAAGAGAGGTTGCGTTGTCTCCGCCAGCCTTTTCACGTGTATTTGCACGTATTTGTCAGATGCGGAGGAATGTCCTAGGGAGCCTAAAACAACGTTAGGGTCTCCCAGGGCTTTACACAAAACCTCTCTGACCTGATCCAGATCGGTTTTTTGCATGGTGACTTGGGTCGCTAGGTTAGATCCCTCGTTTCTGATGGTCGCAATATCTATGGCGATGTGCTTGCTTGCCGTCAGAAGCTCTTCGTGGTTGTTTTGCATCTTTTTGTTCATGTTATCCACTCGCCCTATTCTCATCTAGGATGCAAGTTTATGTTTTCTTACTGAGATCGTGAACTCATCAAGCCACCGGCCATCCTCTTCAAGGGCTCTCTCCATCTTGTGATGGTGTGCGGCTAAATTTTGTTGAAGAATACGGAGCCGCTCTTCTAAGGTTGCATTCTCTGGTATGAGAATGGGTGCATACTCGTTAGTAGTAGCCGCTCTCGCGGCTACCTGATTGACCATAGACATGTCGCCAACCTCCTTAGGCTGGACGACTGGAGTTCTCTCGCCTTTAGTAGCGAGTTGTTGACTTCCTCCTTGTTTTGTTGCCATCTTGGTCGATGGTGAATTCAGAGAAGATCTTTGGTTTACTAACTCTTCAGGAAGACCACGACAGTCTGCACGCGAGTGCGATCTATATCTGGAGGTCTTGCGTAATCCTTTTGATACGGGTTAGCGCCTGACTTCCCAATGGCTGCTGGCTAAAGTTTAAACGCATGTTGGTCCCACTGGGCGTGCCAAAATGTTTGGCTCCAGTTTTGTTGTAGCTGGTCAACAGTCTCTTTTCTTGCGTTGGCGTGCCAGCACCGTTCTGGTGCAGTCGTCGGGGGTGTCCCTTGACCTGAATTCTGTCTAGCGATTGTAAACGAGGAGAGCACCAATCTCGTCGTGGGATTCTTGCTGCCTCGTGGTGAAGACTTTGCTGGCGTTTCTTCTATTCACACACAGTCGATACTCAATATTGCAGATTGAGCAGAGCGAAAACCAACGGGAAAAGTTAGGATCTTGCTAAAGCGTGACTTTAGCTTGGCTGGGTTGCGAGGGCGTTACCATTGCTTGGTTGGTTCTGTAACCGTTGTGGTCGCGGCATTACCGTCGGCTCCCAAAGAGGCTAGGACAGACGCACGTTGATAGAGGGTTCGGTGGCACTAACAGTCGGCTCCTGTGGAGACTGGGACTGGAGTGTGGTCACCTATAAGATGAGAAAGGTTGTTTCCTCCGGAGAGGATTGGATAATCGTAGAGATTAGTTGGTGATATTGATTGTCCTTGTTTCCTTGTGCTAGCCTCGGATATAGGCTATTCTGTGAATTCCCAGTCCTTAGGAAAGTGTAGAATATTCTATTCTCGACTAAGGGTATTTGATCTGCAAGAGCATTATCTTGGGAGTCACAATGAATATCGTAGATTAATTGTTAATTAATCTGGATATAGCTAAAATAGGAGCAAAACTGACTCCTCGCTGGCCGCGGGCAGTTGGGATATGGTTGTTTAATTGAATCCCCGCAAGCGCATTGCATTAATGGCGCCCTAATATAGTCATGATGCTATATTTCTAATTCTCTGTAAAAGTGATCAGATCCCATAGCACGCCTAGCATCCTTCTTCCACCGCGAGCTAAGCTGTACTACACTCTCTGACCTCCACGTGGGTGAAGAATATAATGATTACCCCACGTGGATTCCCAATAGTGGGCTCCCCTGGGCCTCTATGGGGCTTCGTGGGGACTCCGCCTTGATTCCTTCACTGGGCCTGCTACTTGTTGCCTAATGGACCGCTACATCGGCCCACACAGTCTGCCACTCTAAGGGTCCGGCCAAAAATACTTTTTGGGCTCGAACAAGCATGTTAAACTCTAAATCTAGTGTAATCCAAGTAATAAACGTAAGTAGGAACAGCCTTGTAGACTATCTTTGGATGGTAGATCACAACTAAATCATAAGTGATTCTTATGTAGGGCAAAAGTACCTAGTGGCTGGTAGGGCTGCCCAATCAGTGAACATGTAATGGGGTGTTTTGGGTATTTCATTTTAATAAATAAGGATAGTTTTTAAACAGACTTAAAATTTTCTGAATTTTGATTGGGCTACCCCAACACCACATGGTACGTTTGCCCTATATAAGAACTTCTCCTAAATCATCCATATATGAGTACGTACATGAAATGCAATTAATTTAGATCAAACCCAATCCTTTTGAGCTCCACCTTCTTTTATCTCTGCCGACTTGAGTGTTGGCAACGTTTTTTCCACCTTCTATGGTAAGTTTTTCCTAAGCTTTGTCTAAGTTCATTTTCATTACCTATTTCTTTGCTCCGGCCCAATTTCTAACCAAATGTCCAAATTTACTTACATATCTCTCATTCTCATGCATCTCATACACCTCCGCCTCTCATTTACTATCCCAATTTTTTTTTTTTTCAATTTCCACAGTCCCGCCCTAACTCTACACTTGAGAATTGCTACCGTACGGGTCCTCCTAGTGACAATGGTGACCGATCTCCCATTGGCAATGACCAGTAATGAATGAGCCATTTGATCAAAAAAAAAATATGGAAATACAATTGGTCTGTAAGTAAACATTAATAGCAAAGTAGTGGAGAAATTATTAGGTAGGGCAAACGTACCAGCCACGTGGTACGCCCAACCAATCATATTTCTCTATTTTTTAATTTTATTCCAAACCTACACATGTCTAATTAAAATAAAATATCCACAACACCCCCTGCATAAACACAGATTGGATTCACTTACCGCCACGTACGTGGTATGTTACGCATGAATATATTTGGATTCTTAACTTGGCTGAATGGTACCGTTGTTGCCTATAGTTTAAGTATGATCATTCTTTTTCCTAAGCAAAATCCAAAATAGTACTCCTACTTGAAACATAAATGGTTGAGATGAATAGCAAACTTTCTCCAAGAATTGTACAAAGGTTTCCAAAATATACAGAAGGAATAGCAAAACGCAAATGCATATGATACAAATAATACAAAGCAACCAACAAAATGAGAACCCCAGAAAGGAGCTATATGATCACAAACTGGCACATAGAGACAACAATTATTTCAAACCATACTCACCCACTTCTTCAATCAATCTCATTGTCACAAAAACATTACCGCTGCGAACACCACAGCAACTCCAATGGAGACCAACCCATTTCTGGAGAGATCACAGACTACCGACCCTGCAGCAGATTTCACAGCCGCAACTGGGCTTAAAGCCTTTTTTTTAGGCTTTGCCTTTTCCGGTGCCGGTGCTGGGGAAGGGGGCAGAGGCTTGGGAGCGAAAATCCCATAAGGCTGTAGCACACTGTCGACCTGATAAATCGCCACTTGGTTATCCGTGTACACAGTGCCCGAAATTGATGTGTTAACAAGACCAGTGGTAATATTCACTGAGTTTCCGGTTGTGGTAATGTTTAGCGGGTACTCAAACTGGTCTCCGGCTTGGGTTCGAACCGGGTTGCTGAGAGTTTGGAAGTTTGAGATGGTGAGATAATCTGGGATGAGATGGAACTGCAAGAGCTGATCCTTGTCAGAGTCACTGAGGGAGTTGAGAGACCCTGATTTGAGTTTCGAGAAGGCAGAATCAGTTGGGGCCAAGATGGTCAATTTGCTGTTGGAGTCGTTGAGTTGGCTATAGAGTTGGGTGTCGACTTGGGTGGTCTTCAACAGGCGGATAAGGAGGTCGAAGTTGCCGGCTTTTTCAAGGATTTTGGTGATGTTGGTTGGTCCCGGTGGTGCTGGAGCGTCGGCTATCGGACCTGCCATTGGGCTTGCAGCTGGGCCTTGAGCTGAGATTCCGGTGCAGTGGGAGAGGAGGATGAATAGCAATGGGAGTGAGAAAAGAGATTGTAGCTGCTGCTTCATCATCTTGCACACCAAGTGTTTGATATTATTTTTGTTCTGAATGAATGTGTTTGATGTATTTTCAGGGGGAAGAAGAGGTTTTTATTAGAGGTGGGAAGGATGATTCATTAGGTGAAAGAGTGCATTAACATGCCTGTCATTGTTGGGAATGAATGGAGAGGTAGATTATGCTGTCAGAGCTACTAGTTTGCTTGGGAATGCAGGAAAAACAGAGGACATCGATTTGATCAAGTGGTTGTGGGTAAATAAAGAAGTGCGTGATGCTTTGTTTTCACTTATGTCATGCACTCCCACTTTAGGCTAATTTATGTTAACCCACATGAGATAACCCCATGCATAATTTGCTTGCCACAAACTTAAGGAAGAAGGGACGAGCGTATGCTGATGATGATTTGCAAGTTGTACAAGAGCTATCTATTGGCATGGCCCAATTTAGATGAAATATTTTCTCTGATTTGATGCTTCAATAGTTCAAGTGGGTCACCTTCCCTTCACGAATCAAAGCTTCTCATTCTTTTTCTTGTTTTGGTTGTTTTTGGTGCTGGGATTGATGAGTTGACCTTGCTACGTTATTATTAGCTTTTTTCATAGTTAAGAAGGAGCTGTCGGACATAACTTTAGAGAAAACTTAATGTTTCTGGTGGCTTTCTCTGGGTACCTCACACTGAATGCTATGCCGACAGGGGTACCAATCCAACTCTCGTATCCTGTATCAATAACACAGCGTTAGAGGGGTAAACCGTACCGGACGGTTTACGCCTCTCCGATGCTTAAGTGAGAGATCAATATATATAAGTGGATCAAGTAAATAGTGGATAAAGGAGTTATTACCTCTAAAAGATTGTTGTACTGAGAAAGAAGTTTCTCCTATCTTCGATGTGGAATGCAGACTATTCTTTTGATGTCTTATTCGCCTTCTGTCGTGTAATCAGATGCTCTGTGCTAGTCATGCCCCGAGCCCTGGGTGTCCGGGGTGACATCCTATATGAATCCCGCCATGGTGGGTCGTGGACCAGGCCCATGGCATAATACCTGAGTCTCGATGGGCCCCAGTCGATAGTGCCAAACCTAGTGAAGACTTCCCTAGTATGTACAAGTCCCCCAAGTTCCCGTTCAAGATATTTCTTGGGTGAGGACTTTGATATTTCTGGTCACAAGGTTTGGCACTAATGTGCCTATAGGGAGTCCCCCAAGTGCACATTCAAGGGATGTCTTGAGCGGGTTACACTGCAGGTAGCTAATCTACAGTGCTCCCCATTTAACCCTTGGGGTTGAGGAGATTTGGAGGTACGGGACCTTTGATACCCGATGGGGTTATAAGAGAGGGCATAAGCCTCCGGTACCCGATGGGTTTGGAGAGGTATGGGACTTGATACTCGATGGGGTTCTAAGAGGGCATGAGCCTCCGGTACCCGATGGGTTTGGAGATTTAGAGGTATGGGACCTCTGATACCTGATGGGGTTCTAAGAGGGCATGAGCCTCCGGTACCCGAAGGGTTTGGAGATTTGGAGGTATGGGACCTCTAATACCCGTTAGGGTTCTAAGAGGGCATGAGCCTCCAATACCCGATAGGTTTGGAGGTACGGCGCCTCTGATACCGGATGAGGTTCTAAGAGGGCATGAGCCTTTGGTACCCGATGGGTTTGGAGATTTGGAGGTATGGGACCTCTGATACCCGATGAGGATGAGATCGTGAAACTCGATAGGGTATAGCTAACCTTGGTCCCTTGGTATCCGGTAGGGTTATCTGTGCATGTCAGCCACGTGGGGCTTAAATAGTGGGGGTGCAATAAGTGCCCCTCTCTTCAATCTAGGATTTCGGGAAGTGGGGAACCGCGTGGGACACGTGTAGTGATCCTACGGTTGAGGGCCTTTCATCTTCAATGGCTGTGATTTCTTAGAGATTGAATTTAAGAGGGAAACCGACTGTTTCCCTTCACTTTTCGCAAAAATTCTCAAAAAGAGAGAGAAAGAGACCCTGTGGATTTGCGGAGACGAAGCGACGAGGAAGAGATCGATTGTTTGCTAAAGAAAAGGTCAATAATCCTTGTTTTTCTTCTTCTTCTCTTTTTGGTTCTGCCTTTGATGTCTTCTGTTGTGAATTTGTGTGTAATGAAAAAGGAATAGGAATAATGCTATCTGGAGACAGCATTGGGTTTTTGCTTATGATTTCCAGTATGATGGATTTTGCACCTTTCTGTGGTTTTCTGGGTTTTTCTTGAGTTTATGGGTTTTTGCTAGATTTTCTGGGTTTTTTTTTTGTTTCTAGGTTTTGGAAGTGGGGAATGATCCGCGCTTTAACCAAGGCACAGATCTAGTTAGGCTAACCCTTGTATTTCTGATTCCAGATAGCGAATCGGGGCTCTGTTTCACATAGTTCTAGGATGGAATCAGAAGCTAAGGCTGGGGATGCAGGATCGTCATATCAATCTTCCACGAGACAAGCGGAAGCGGATATTGACCGGTACTTGGCTCGTAGTAATACTCGTCCGGCGCTAGCAGAGAATACAGGATCATCGACTGGGGTGTTTTCAGAAAATAGCGAGGATACCGACGGGGTTGAAAGTGAGGATGATCCCGGGGAGCAAGTGGTCATGGTGGCTATTCTTGAGGGCATCCCAAAACCTAGGTATACATTAGTGGACGGGACCATATGTGATGAGCCCAGGAGAAGTATGACCATGCAGGAGATCACCGTTATGGGATTGAGGTGGGGAATACCGGACGAGGTAGAGCTCAGGCCTCTCGAGGCTGGAGAGATGGCTGCGAATCCTCTTTACCAAGGGTTATAGCTACCGCTACCCCCGTGCCTACAGTATCTCTTGCGGATGTTGATCCTATCACCGGGGCAGTTTGCCTGGCGACAAATTTTGAGTATGATGGCCATGTGGGACTTGTGCGAGCAAGGGTGGCCCACTATCAATGAATTCAGAGCTATGTACCGGGTCCTCTATTCAAAGAGGCAGTACTGTCTAGGTACCGTGACGTTTGCCGCCCGGGACTTCGAGCCCCTTGTTACCGATATGCCTACCTCAATGAGTAAAAGGTGGAGGAATAAAGTCTTTCTCGCTGGGGATCATTGGCAGATTAGGAATAAGAAATGGTACCTAACGAGAACATATCAGGCTATCGGGGACCAATCTTACTCGTTATCCGAGATTGAAAGAAAACGGATAGCTCGGGTATACACTGTATGGAGCAAAGTGGAAAGAAGCTCATCTAGGTTTATCTGATACTCTATCCTATGTAGGCTAGGCCTAGGGAGACTCCCCATTCAGGCCTGTTTTCTGTGAATATATATATATATAAATTTGGTTTTTTTTATAGCCGAGTATTTACTTTTCGAAGAAGACAGGATGAATGACAACAAGTTGATGGATATGCTTATGAGCCAGGGAGAGGATGCACTTCATATTGACGTTGACCTGGGTTCGAAGGCTACGAGTCGTTCGATTGAAGAATTTCTTCTCGAGATGCCTGATGAAGGGTATGGTAACCCTGACCCCAAGGCCCCCATCACCCAAAGCGAGCAGCCAACTGCCTGGGATGTTATTACGATTGTTGAGCCGGGGAGAGAAAAGGCGCCGGTAGCTGGCTCTGTTTCCTCCCGTTCTGCTTGGTCAGGGGGGAGCGAGGAGGTTCTACTTCCGGGCGAGAAGAAAAGGTCCCATAAGTCTCTCTATCAGGGTGGGGATAAGTCTGAGGTCACCTACACCGGTCGGGATGTAACGGGGGCGGTACCCAAGAGACAGAAGAAGAATCATCCTGGATCGGAGCAGTCCCCTTCACTTACGATGCTATCTCTAACCATCCCGGTAGACCCCAAGAAGCCCATAAAACAATTGCATAGCGAGTATTGGGTTGCTGATTAGAAGCTCGTGCGGTCTATGTTGGCCGACCTGAGGGACATAGACCTGGATCGGGTACGGGCGAAGGACAACACTCCCCAAGAGAATCGGCGAATGGCTCAGGAATCGATGATGCGGGAACTGAGCTTTTCTATGTTTTTAAAGTACTTGCCTACTGCGGCATTATTCGTGTGTACTAATGTGGTGTTAACAGGCATTATTCAATGTGTATGCGATCAACATGAGTGAGGAAAATACGCACCTGAAGGAAGAGGTAAGCAGCCTCTCCGGGCAAGTGAAGTATCTGCATGGGGAGAAAGCCAAGCTAGAGAAGGAGAGGGACTCCTTGAAGGGGAAGGTGGAGTCCTTGAGTCCCCTGGTGACCGAGCTGGAGGCAGCGAAGAAAAGGGTCGCGGAGCTCGAAGGTGAAGTTTCGGAGATAAAGGATGAGGTGAGGAATGCCTGGGACTCTTAGAAAGAAGTTGCGGAGTCCACCACGTCCTGGAAGGCTTGGGCAGAGCATTTGGAGGAGCGACTTCCCATGGAGAGGCATGAGGCCGTGGAGGAGTACAAGGGCTCCCAAGAGCTCCTTGATATGCTACTTGCTGCCGAAGACAAGGCCGTAATTATGAAGTTCAAGGAGTGGGTGGTAGCCGGGTACCTGGATGAGGCCAAATTCAGGCGGGGACTTCTTGAGAAGAAGAAGAAAGAACAAGGGGCTGCGACTAAGTCGGGTGCCGGTGGGTCTTAGAGTACCGCTCAGTGACAGTAGTGTTTAGAATTTTTTTTTTTTGGTGGAAATGATCCTTGCCTTGAACAATGGCTTAACTCCTTTGCCTAGTGGTCCAGGTTTTTTGTGAATGGTAATTAAAAATTTTTTTTTTTAATTATTATATTCTTTTTGTGTGATTTGAATGGGAATTTTAAAGGAATTACAATTTCTATGATTTTCTATTTCAGTTTAAGCATTTGTCCTTGTATTTTATTACTGGAATAGAGTAATTGACAATAGCTGCATCCAAGGAACGCCCAGTAACTAAAGTAAAATGCAAGAAATGGTCTGAATAATTCATTTTTCCATTCAAGTGCCACATGGTGGTCAATACAACATAAGTACCCGATGGGTAGCTTGCCATAGTTGTATGATCAAAAAGCAAAAAGCTAGGACAAGATGCTCCGGGAACTACTTGTAACAGTACTGGAGGCGCTGGGTATTCCACGGGTGTCGGGAAACGGCTCCGTCCATGTCTTGGATGTAAAAGCTTGCGGGACCTACCTCTTCGACGATTTCGTAAGGGCCTGTCCAGGATGGATCCAGCCCCCGGGGCTCTGGGTAAACCTGTTTCATGACCCAGTCCCCCAACTTAAGTGTCCGGGATTGTACCTTGGCATCATAATAACGAGCTATTCTCCGCTTATTTGCCAAGTTATGCATGCGTTCCACAACCCTTCGTTCCTCGAGTAAATCAACATCGAACTGTAGGCCCTCTGAGTTGGTACCCGCATCGAAGTATTCGATCCTGGGGTTATGGATTTGCGTTTCAATGGGGAGAACCACCTCAGACTCAAAAGCCATGCAGAAAGGGGTCTCTCCGGTAGCCTCAGTCACCGTGGTCCTGATAGCCCACAGTACTTCCAGGAGCTTAGCAGCCCAAAGACCCTTGGCTTCATCGAGCTTCTTCTTCAGTATCTTCTTGATTATCTTGTTGATAGCCTCGACTTGACCATTGGTCTGGGGGTGAGCCGGGGATGCGTAAAGGATTCTAGTGCCCAAGTTCTCGATGTAAGCCTTAAGTTCATCATTGTCAAACTGGGTGCCGTTCTCCGTGACTATGGTGTCCGGGACGCCAAATCTGCAATAGATATTTTTCCATAGGAATCTTTTAACTTTCTCCGTGGTGATAGCGACAAGAGGTTCTGCTTCTACCCACTTCGTTTGGTAGTCAACGGCTACAATGGCGTACTTGAATTGTCCTACTGCTGTGGGAAGCTTACCGATCAGATCCAGACCCCACTGGCAGAATGGCCAAGGTGTAAGGAGTATGGAAAGAGCTATGGGCGGTGCTCTTGGGATGTTGGCATACATCTGGCAATTGTGGCAGGAACTTGATATTGTTTGGGCCAGGGTCGACATGGTTGGCCAGAAGTATCCTGCTCTCAGGGTCTTATGTGCTAGGGACCGGGCCCCTACATGGTTACCGTATACACCCCATATATGTCCTCCATTATTTTGTGGTCGTCCTCCGGTGTCACACACTTCAGGTTGGGGAAGTTGTGACCTCTCCTGTATAAGTTTCCATTCATGATCATGTACCTTAACTGGAGTCGCCATGCCTCTACCTTGTCGTCTGGGGTCAGACAGTCCACCACGTATTTCAAGATTGGATCCATCCAGGAGGCAGTGTGGTCCACAGTGAATATTTCTGACACCGTTTTAGAGGTGCTCGGCTTTTCTAGTATCTAAACTTGGGTAGCCCCGTAGGCAGAACTTGGGGAATCCGCTGTGATCTTAGCAAGGGCGTCTGCCTTGTCATTTTGTGCACTTGGTATTTGACTGATGACGTACGAGGAAAATCTCTGAACCAGTGCCCGGGCTAAGGCCTGGTAAGAGGACGTGTGAGTCTCTTTTTCTTCAAAATTACCACTGGCCTGGTTCACAACTAACTTGGAATCACTGAAGATGTGAAGGTGCTGGACGCCTAGTTCCCTAGCGATTTAGAGACCTGCTATGAGTGCCTCGTATTCTGAGACATTGTTGGATGCCTTGAAGGCAAACTTGAGGGCGTACTCGTACACCTGACCGTCCGGGCTGATTAGCAAGATACCAGCGCCACTTGTCTTTTTGTTAGATGCGCCATCAACATACAATCGCCAAGTGCTTGGCGGAGATGGGTTCGGGGCCTGTGGTTCAAGAGATCCTTGGGGTTGATCATCAGAGGGAATCAACTCAGAAATAAAATCTGCCGCTCCCTGGCCTTTAATAGCTATCCGGGGTTGGTACTTGATGTCGAACTCTCCCAACTCGATGGCCCATTTAATTAATCTGCCCGATGTCTCTAGCTTCTGCAAAACCTGCCTCAATGGGTGATTAGTGAAAACAATGATCGAGTGTGCTTGGAAGTAATGTCTTAGCTTCCGGGCCGATACCAGGAGGGCTAGTGCTATTTTTTCAATGTCCAGGTATCTGGATTCTGCACCAGTGTAACCCTTTCCAATGTAGTACACCGAGTACTCGTAATCGGCATCCTTCCCAATCAGAGAGGAGCTCACAGCTGTTGAAGATGCCGCAATATATATGTAGAGCATTTCTCCTGGGACAGGTTTGTAAAGTAAGGGTACCTCTGCCAAGTATGCCTTTAGGCTAAGAAAAGCAGCCCCGTGCTCAGCGGTCCAAGCTATTACCTCGACGTGTTGGGTTTTCAACAGCCTGAAGAAAGGAGTACATTTGTCCGTTAACCTGGAAATGAATCTTGACAGGGCGGCTACCTTACCTGTAAGGGACTGGACCTCATTCCGGTAGGTTGGGGATATCATGTCTAATATAACCTGCACCTTCTCTGGATTCACCTCAATTCCTCTGTGGCTAATAATGTTCCCGAGGAACTTTCCTACCTCAACCCCGAAGATGCATTTCTGTGGGTTATGCCACATACCGTTGCGTAATATGATAGCGAAGACAATTGATAAGTTGGCTACATGATCCTCCGAAGTTAAGCTTTTCACCAACATATCATCCACGTATACCTCCATGATAGTACCGATGACTTCTACAAACATGGAGTTGACGAGTCGTTGATAAGTGGCACCTGCATTCTTTAATCCAAAAGGCATGACCTGGTAATAATAGAGACCTTTGTCTGTGGTGAAGGTGGTATGCTCCTCATCTGCAGGGTTCATTCGAATTTGGTTGTACCCACTGAACGCATCTATGAAGCTGAGCAACCAGTACCCAGCAGTAGAGTCGATTAGTTGGTCAATTTGTAGGAGCGGGAAGCTATCCTTAGGGCATCCTCGGTTGAGATTTGTGTAGTCTACACACATGCGCCATGATCCCTGAGACTTCTTTGGTACCATGACCACGTTTGCTAACCGCCGGGGATACGTTACTTCCCTCACAAAGTTGATGGCCATCAGTTTCTTTACTTCAGACTGGATAGCCTGGTATTTATCATGTGTGAAGGCTCTTCGCTTTTGCCTTACTGGTGCCGAGTAGGGAATGATGCTAAGGCTGTGCATGGCTATGTCATTAGGTATACCGGGCATGTCTTCGTATGAGTAGGCGAAAGCGGATGCGTTAGAGTGGAGGAACAAGATTAGGTCTTCCCTGATAGCCGGAGCCAACTTGGTACCTATCTTGACAATCCTGTCCTGGAATTGTTCCAATAGCACGATTTCTTCAATGTCTTCCACGACGTCGGGCCGTTCTTCGTCAGAGTTAGTATCATCTCTGGGGTCTTCAAACCTGTCTGTGAGGAGAACGGTGGCTACGGGCAACATTTCTGACTTACCCTAGCCCCAAGATACCGTCAAAGAATAGCATTACCTTGCCGCTGCCAGATCACCCCGGACGGTTGCTATTCCAAACGAGGTTGGTACTTTCATCATGAGCATGTGGCCTGCAATGAAAGTCTTCAGTCGCCAGAGTGCTAGTCGACCCAGGATGGCATTATAAGATGAGGCACAGTCGACCATGATGAGCTCTATTTTGATGGTTGAACACTTGGACTCTCCCCCACCGTGAACGATAAGCAATCTGATCCCATTGGTTGGACTATATCTCCTGAAAAGCTGATGAGAGGTTCATTATCCTATGACATTTTGGCCCTTCCCCTGTTCAGAGCCTTGTAGACATCTCGAAACAGTACATTAACGGAGGCTCCGGTATCCACGAGTACCCGGGAGACTATATAATGGTTGATTTGAAGCGTGATCATCATGAGGCATTTTGAGGTCGGCTTCTTCTTCCTCCCTGAAGGTTACCGACTTCCAGCCGATGTTGCCGTCCTGCTGTGGGGCTTTGTGGAAATTGAAAACTTCCTGGTGCCTGAAACTGGAATTCCTCTTCCTCCTTAGGGGAGGTAGCTCCTTTGGGCCCCATCGTGGATCGTGAAGATATGGCCATATACGTCTACAGCCTCTACCTCTTTAGCAGGCAGGTACCGCTCAAGCTTTCCCTTTTGAATTAGAGATTCGATCGTATTTTTTAAAGCTACGCATAGGTTGGTATTGTCCAGGCATCTTCATGATATGTGCAGAACTGTCCGATCTCGCGTTGGGTAAGTTTACTCTTCGGGAATTTCCTCGGTGGTGGCCTAGGTATTTCATCTCTGTTTTCATTCCATATAGTTTCGTATGAAGCATTGAGGATAGTAAATACCTCATACCGGGGTGGTGGTGGTGTTCGCGGATTCTGCTGTGCCCTTTCCTCCCGGCGATGCTGAGGGCTTGGATAACCGCTAGATCTGGGCGATGACTCTTTGCTTCTCTTATTCGGGTTATGGGGTGACTGATCCTAGTTATGGATCCAGTCCCTTTTCCATGGCTCATCCCTGACCACCGGGGCCGGGGCAGAGACTCTTAGCTCGGGTCTGACGTTATCTCCATACGTTTCGAATTCAGCCTGAGCGTGTTTGATGGTCGTAGCCATCAGCTCGTCGTAGCTAGCCGGGGGTGATGGTTAATCCCATAGAGGAACTCTCCATGCCTTAGGCCCCTCTTGAAAGCCAGCTCGGCCAATTACTTGTTAAGGTCTCGGGACTTAGCGGTAGCCGCCTGCCACTTGTTCACAAAAGACTTCAAAGTTTCATTCTCCCCCTGTTGAATCTTTAGCAGCCCTTTTGGAATATGTATCCCATCCCATCTATATGTAAGATGAATCGAGCAATGAATTTGTCCGTGAGTTCCTTGAAATTCCCTACAGAACCAGGGAATTCGTAGAACCAACTCAAAGCTTCCCTGAAAATGTCTCCTGGAACATATTACAACACACCTCATCTGTGTACCGCTTGGCACTATTTTGTGAGCGAAAAGCCTGCAGGTGCTGGTACTGGTCCCCTACTCCCGTATAGTCAATCTTCAGTGGCTTTGATATGTTTGTTCGATTGACGCCTCTGACCTGTTAGGTGAAAGGACCCTGGCGGTCCTCTTAAGTGGTCAGAGGTCGCTATATGTCTCTATTCTCTGCTGCCTCCACCCTTGCCTGTAGGGCATGCAAGGAGTTGCTCATTTGTAAGAGTAACACCGTGTTTGGATCAGTTCCCAGTGGATCCGGGGCGGGCTGTGGTAATGGCGGTGGTGGAAAATGCCTCAGGCATTCCAGGTATAAGTCTACCGATACCTGAATTATCCGATGACCACTTCCCGTGGGTGGTTTGGAGCAAGGCTGGTACCTCCCATTATCGGGGCAGCATTTATATCTGTTGCTACTTGGGATGCCCTAGCCAGGGCTTGAGTGAGAGCCTCGTTATGCTGGTGCCTTCTGTCCAGTGCTCGGGCCAGTGTAGTATTTTCATCCTCCAGCTCCTGTAGTCTCTGTTGTGAAAGGAGGTTCGTCTCCCTATCGATTCTTTGTTGTTCCCGATCGATCCTGGCTTGCTCCTCGAAGGCCGCTATCTCTGCTTGCATTGACTCGCGTTCCGAGACCTGGGCTACTTGGTCTGGGGCCGGTGGGTTGTTTACGTCTTGCCGGTCCGGGAATCCAAGACCATGGTCCCCTCCAGTACTTGATGGCATTGTTGATGAAGTACCCGGAGAGAATATCAGTTCCCGGGCGACATTTCTACCCTCACCTGTCGTTTCTTCCGGCTCGGTCATAGATGTCCTTCTATCCCTATCTGGCGTGCCAATGTTTCTGGTGGCTTTCTCTGGGTACCTCACACAAAATGCTATACCGACAGGGTAACAATCCAACTCCCGTATCATGTATCAATAACACAGCGGTAGAGGGGTAAACCGTACCGGACGGTTTACGCCCCTCCGATGTCTAACTGAGAGATCAATATATATAAGTGGATCAAGTAAATAGTGGATAAAGGAGTTATTACCTCTAAAAGGTTGTTGTACTAATGCTTTTATTCTTTTGCATGAGAAAGGAGTTTCTCCTATCTTCGATGCGGAACACAGGCTATTCTTCTGATGTCTTATTAGCCTTCTGTCGTGTAATCAGATGCTCTGTGCTAGTCATGCCCCGAGCCCTGGGTGTCCGGGGTGACATCCTATATGAATCCCACCATGGTGGGTCGTGGACCCAGCCCATGCATAGTACCTGAGTCCCGATGGGCCCCAGCCGATAGTGCCAAACCTAGTGAAGACTTCCCTAGTATGTACACTTAAGTACATGTATGTTATACACACAATTACAAATGTGACAATAAAATTATTATTCTTGTGATAATGTAAGTCTTTTCTTGTGTAATCTTAGCTTTATTAGGATTAATTACTTCACCTAAAATCTTATTACAAGTTTATGAAAAAAAATAATTTTTTGAAGGAAAAAGTTCATTGAATTAACGATAAAAATTACCCAAGAAGACATCCAATTTGGAAGCATACAAAGGCCAAAAAAAACTTGACTCTAGAGTTTGGATAGAACAAACTAGAAGGTGTACTACACCAAGAAGTTGTTCTTGTATAATAAATTACTACTCTGAAACACTTAAAAAACAACAAGCGAAAATTAAAGATAAATCCTTAGCCTTCTCAAGATAATTACCAATAATGGAATCATCATCACGACCTTGAGATTTGTAGACTAAACCATCTGTCACGCCCCGAATTTTAGAATAAAAATTCAAAATCCGAGACATGAATTACTACAACTTAAAATAACCATCCTGAAAATTTCTTTTCCTTAACAACGTCACCATACAAATTAATTTCAAAGACCGAATTTAATCTCGGTTAATTATTACAACTCACTCACAAAATAAATTGTAAAGCTCTAAATGAGTATACAAACCTCATAACTCAAATGAAATAAAATAAATGCTGCAACACCTAAGCAGCTCGGTCACCTCCCTGGTTATCCTGACATGTAAAAATATACTCTGCACCATTTGAATAGTGTACCTGGATTGTAACAACACAAAACCCGTTAAGCTTTTGAAACCTCGTATGAGTAGAAAGAACGGTTGTTTAATTAAATCATATTTATTTCCACCCAAGTCAACACTCAACAATCTCCACGTCCACAAGAAACCAACAATCTCAACAATCACCAAATCACAAATCAAACCAAAACCCTAATTCACATCTTTCTTCTCAAAACACCAACATCGTATTTATATAAATACGGTATATGACAGACTAGAGCTCTAACTGAATCGTAGCCCATCACCTGGCCTAGGTGATGCCATCCGACATTTATCTTTATCGTATTTCATCAATATGTATACTTATATACATATTTAGAACATCCGATAATTGTACATACTCTACCAATCGTCCATCATCCACTAGGATTAGAGCATCTGATTCCCCCATACCGGTCACTACGTTGACCCTAAATCCATAATAAGTTCAACAGTATGTTTCCACACAATGAAATCAACTCATCCAACATATATATATTATTATGAAATTTAAGCATTTGAAATATAATCCAAATTATCATTCCAACTCAATCATATCACCACTCAATAACACACCAATCAATATATATATTCCACGTAAATATATATATACGTAATCATCCACTTAGGGATAACCACTAATACCATCTATAGTTCACACAAGAAAATCGTGAAATTCATTTGTATAATTAAAATTCATTTTACTTACCTATGGACCGTAGTTGATCAAGTCCATATGATTTTAGAAACAAATATTTTTAATCCATAAATATTTTTCACACAATTACAAAAATAAATAATTTAAAGAACTCAGTTCGTAATATAAACCACGTGAGTTTTACTCACCTCGAAACTCCCGCTGCGTCTTCACTTAAATAAAAATCACAATAATCCAAATGCTCGTCAACTCAAGCCGTCAAGTACCTAATCAAGTATGGTCTTTACTTAGCAAATGAAGCACGAAATAAACTTAAATGATGATCCAACGGTCGGATTCTAAAATAAAGACGATCTAACGGTCGGAACGAATTTAAACAATGATCCAACGATTAGATCCTCATGGATCGCCCTTGGAAACATCCTGTCAAAATTATACGAAAATCCGACTGACGGATCTTCACTAATCGCCTCCCGAATCACTGTTTTACAATTATTCGAAGATCCAACGGTCGTATCATCATCCGTGACCACACAAGGTCATCGGGACAGTCATATGAACATCATATTAAAATTTGAAGTAAAACCGATGGTCTGATCTCCGAAAATCATAAACCGAAGGTAAATTGTAAAATCGTAAATAGTAACGTCAAAACTTAAATTGACTATTTATCAACGTTTTCTAACATGACCATGTTATATATCAAAACGCTCGTATGGATGCACAGATCATCGTCCAGATAATATAAACTCAAAATTTGGTCTGACGCGCCGCCACACGTGGCGATCAGAAGGCGGTCAACGCCGGTCAACCACCTCAGATGCAAAAGTCGTCAACTACAAACTTCTTCAAAATAAAATTGTGAACATCTTTAATACCTGACTTTTTCCGAGATAAGGTCTAGATCATCCTAGATCGGGCTTTGAGGTTGGATTCTCGGCCTTCTGATCAGTTTCCAGATTGAATCAGGGACGTCGAAACCCTTAACTCTTGATCTACCACTCTACACTCAAAATCGTGATGCAAGCCACATATGGGGATGATCAGGAGGAAGAGCACTGTAATACCCGCAAATTTCATTTTAAATTCGAGTAATTGTATCGAATGATTATTATGCGATTTCACGATTTATGTTTGATAATAATTCACTTTTACATTAATCGAAGTTTCGGAACAATTATTTTTAACGAAAAGCTCGAAATACTCGGTTTGAGAAATCGACCTTTTCTACGTACGAAATTTGGAGAAACTTCCTTCATGAAAGTTGTAGAGCTTGTCGATACGAGTCCGTACACGTGCGGAACACGAAGATCGGATTTTTTCTAAATTAGTTATCGAATTACAAAGTTTTCCGAAACTTGTATATAGAAAATTTTTTTGGGAAACCCTAATTTCCACCGGCCTCCTTCTCTTTCTTTTTCTGGAAACCTCACTGTTCACCCTCTCTCTCAAACTCGCATCGTTCCCTCTCTCGACCGAAAAGGAGAGCAAAGTTCTCCTTAATTGTTCTCCCTCCCACCACCTCTCGACCTCAAACCAAGTCCCAAGCGTTCGTCTCGAGCTGCTCTAGCTCCTAGAGGCAGTTTTACAAGGCGGCGCGGCCTGTAGCGGCGGCACGGCCCGAACCGAAAACCACCATTTTCGGTTCGAGCTTGATATCTCAAGCTACACTCCACCATTTCACTTGATTCTTGGCTCATTGAGCTCGCCTCAACTTCCTCTACAAGCACCAAGAAGGACCGGAACTGGGTCGAACGTTTTCACGTTCGTCGGAGCTCGACCCGAACTGATCGAAACACCGAAACTTTCGATCAAGATATCTCGGGCTATACACGATCGTTTCTTATGATTCTTGGCTTGTTGAGTTCGCAAGGAAGTTCTGAACAAGTTTCCAGAAGGGATCGGGGCCTGAGGTTGCAGTTTTCACGTCGGTTTTCAAGCTCGCCGGTTTCTGGAATTTTTCCGGCCGCCGACTGTAAATAGGTAATTTCGATTCCTTCCCGTCATTTTTAGGTCTTGTCCTAGTTATGAAAGTTGCTCAGAATGATGAAACGAAGGGGACAAGCTCGGCCCCGACACCATTGGCGGTGGTCGGTGGCGGCTCTGTCCCTAACTCCGGCGGCCTTTTCCGGCCACCTCCGGAGGTCTAAAATTTGGTTTCTGTCCATTTTATGATTCTATGTTTCGATACGATCATTTCGGGGTATTATACGCATTTTTCGGATATCGTATGAATTAGTTATGAATTTTGTGATTTCGATCGATTTCGATCGTTAGATTTTTGATCTGTGAAATTATGACCGTCGGATGAACTTGTAAATTTGTTATGATGATCATATGACTGTCCCAGAGGCTTTGTGTAGTCACGGGCGAAGATATAACCGTTAGATCTTCGTATATGTGCAAAACGGTAATTAGGGGAGCGATTCGTGAGAAACCACTCGTCGGATTTTAATGTAAATTAGAATCCGGCCGCCGTTAAATGGTAGTTAATTTATGTGTTGAAATTGTTGGCTAAATTCGAATCATATTTGGTTAGGTGATTGACAGATTTTATTTGAGTGGGCTATTTCGGCGTTAATTATAATTATAATTATATTGAAG
>WFKR01000005.1:48042784-48097418 GCA_025331145.1 Rosa persica | reverse complement strand
CCCCAAGTATTGTACTTCCTTGACTTCCATCACCAAGAGTACTTCTAGGCCAATAATTAAGGCCTCGTATTCCGCCTGGTTATTGGTGCATTGATACTCTAACTGAAAAGAGTATGAAAAATGATCCCCGGATGGGTTTTCCAGTGCAATGCCTGCTCCGGCCAAGGTATCTGTTCTTGAACCATCGAAGTACAATATCCAAGGCTGTAACATAAAAGCTGCCAATGAATTCTCGTGAACCTCCAGGGCGAGCATCCCATACAGGTCTTCCTAAGAAATCGCGGTGACTTCTAGTTCGTAGATCTCATTAGTATCCAGCATTAGATAATGTGCTAGAAAATCCGTGATGGCTTGGCCCTTCACAGCTTTTTGGGGATCATACTGCAAAGAGAACTCTGAAAGAGCCAATACCCATTTGCCAATCCGGCCCTTAAGGATGGGCCGTGACAACATGTACTTGACCAGATCGGTCTGAGCAATTATACATATAGTGAACAACAGCATATAGTGTCGCAATTTACAGGCAGAAAAGTATAACGTTAAACAGAGCTTTTCCATTGGTAAATACCTGGTTTCGCAGTCTGTTAGTGTTCTACTTAGGTAGAAAATGGCATGTTCCATACCTTCCTCATCATCTTGTGCTAATAAGCTGCCGATTGAAGCTTCTGTCTCTGAAATGTAGAGCTTAAGTGGGTATCCTGGCTTTGGAGGAACCAGAACTGGTGGGTTCCTTAGATAGGCCTTTATGCTATCAAACGCCTCTTGGTGTTTCATCACCCACACAAATTCTATTTGTCCCTGTAGCTTCAGAAGGGAAAAAAGGCTGAATCTTGCCGGCGGAATTGGAAATAAACAACCGCAAGAAATTGATCTTTCCTAACAGCCTTTGGAGCTCCTTCTTAGTCCTTGGAGGCGAAGCATTGATCACCGCTTTAGCCTTATCCTCGGATACTTCGATGCCCCTTTTATGCATAATAAACCCTAGAAAGTCACCTGCTTGAACTCCAAACACATTTCGCCGGGTTCATCTTTAACTTATGGACTCTCATGCGCTCGAAAACCTTCCTCAAATCCACGATGTGGTTTCCCCCTACTTTGATTTGACCACCACGTCATCAATATAAACCTCTAAGACCTTTCCAAGGATATCATGGAAGATTAGGTTTATTGCTCGCTGGTACGTGGCTCCCGCATTTTTCAAACCGAAAGGCATAACCACGTACTCGAAAACTCCTGCGAAACCTGGACATCTGAATGCAGTTTTGGGTCTATCTTCTTCTACCACTGGAATCTGGTGATAACCGACGATTCCGTCCATAAAGGACAACCGCTCATGACCGGCTACTGCATCTACCAACATATCCGTGACCAGCATGGGGTAGACGTCTTTGGGAGTGGCATTGTTGAGGTCGCTGTAGTCGACACACACCCTTATTTTTCCTTTCTTCGTTCGAACTGGAACGACATTGGATAGCCACTGATTGTACTTGACAACCCTGATGATTCCTGATTTATGCATCTTCTTGACTTCTTCCTTGACCAAAACCTGAGTTTCCAAATTCATCCGCCTAGATTCCTATCTCACATGATTTTGATATGGGAAAGTCGACAGCTTATGGCAGACTAAGTCAGGAGATAAGCTTGGCATGTCTTCATATTTTTCCGCGAAGCAATCCTTATACTCCTGCAATAAGTCGATAAGCCCCTGTTTCTCTTCAGGCTCTAAATTGGCGCTGATTGCCACTTCCATTGGTTCAGTCTCAGTTTCCATGTTCACCTTTTCCATGGTGTCCCTGACTTTTGGAGGAGTGTTGTCCAATGAAGCTGGAGCCAGCCGAATGGCCTTCTCTTTCTCATGATCAGAGAAATCCTTATCGATGTATTCCAATGTCGCCACTTGCCCATAGGCCTCTGTTTTGACTAAATATGAAGATAATCTATCATATAAAGAATGAAAGGCATATACCTCTTCCTTCGAGAAGTTGTGATCTATTAATGAGAGTTTAGATTTGGCACCGCATGTCCGGGCCTTTTGCAGTCGCCCTTTGTAACCGCGAGCCCCCATTGTGCCAGATCTGAGGCTGTCACCCCTGTGGGGCGGCCCTTGTTGTCGATCCCACGAACCTGCAGCGAGAAATAGGTTGCAAATAGAACCTGGCATCCACGTAGACTGTGGAAACTGAGAAAGGTCGCGGATCCGCTTTGACTACTGCTGCCTTGTCTGCGACTATATCCTAATAGAGGATGGATAGGACACAAAAGCTCTGGTGGATCCAGTCACGGCCTAGAACAGCGCTGTATGCTGCCTGACACTCTGTGATGAAAAAAGCGTAAACCCCATCTGCTGGACCCACCTTGACCTGTAGGAAGACCAGACCTAATGTTTTGATCTCAATACGTGCAAAGTTCTTCAACATCAGGGATATGGATTGGAACTTCTCTTTCTTGATCCCTAGAAGTTACATGGCTCTGGTAGTCAAAACGTTCACTGCAGCTTGCCAACTATGGTACCGTTCATATCAGCGGTTATATATAATGGCCTCATGTGTTGAGCCATTGTTGGTGTTGGCTTGTTGAAACCCATGTCCTGGCTTCTCTCATTGGTATCTGCAGCCTCTGCTGTCTCTACATTCCTTGGTATAAGTTTCTTCGTGAGAGACGCTGCTGCTGAGGTGATCTCGACCGACTAGTTGCCAAACGATTCTCCTGTTTCCGCCTGGCATTCCTGAGCTGCCACCGACAAGGCATATCTTGATGACAGGACATACACCATGTTACATGTAACGTCCGGCCTATCTGCCTCTTCTGATTCCGTCGCTGGGGAACTCAAGTCAGCTTCCTCCGCAAACTTATTTATCAGGTAAGCCAAAAGCGATCCTTCCTCTTGGGCCTGTCCCAGCGGATCCGACGTGACAGGATGTTCCTTCTCCAGCGGCCCTTTCTTCACTGATAAGGCTTCTTCATGCTTCGCAACGACTATGCTTCAGACCTTTCTAGGCTTCCATTGCGTAGTCGCAGGCTTATCGTCCTTGCCCCCAAGCCTGTCAAAGACCGAAGGCTGGACATCTTTTCCCTCGCGAGAGATCCTTCGCCACACGCTGATTTTACGAACCGGCGGCAATTTTTGCCTCGGGGGACTCGGGGTTTCTCCTGTTTTTCCCTTTTACCAGCTATAGGTCTTAGAGCCCGCTAAGATTCTCGTGGTCGAACTACCTTTTCGAAGGCCAATGCCTCCACCTGGCGCTGGTACTCTTCTAGGGATCTCACCAGCTGTGATGGTTTGATCAACCCCTGATCCAGCGCCTCCAAGGTTCGTCGAGCCTCTCCAAACCTCCGCTAGAGTTTCCTCTTCTTTGAAGTGCTCATTTCCATTGCCTTGCCCTTTCCCTGGGTGTACCACTTTCCTTCCTTGATGGTGGACATCGGCACCGGCGGAATATATGGTCTAGTCACCGAACATGACGGCTCGCTTTCTCTCTCCTCTTCTCTTGCCACCTTCAATTTCTTGAACAGATTAGATTCCTTTGGCGAAGAAGTCCCTAACCTAGCGAGCATTCTTGGGCTACCTGGCTGGAAGCTTCTAGAATATGTGGGTACCCTCATTGGTGGTAAAGACCCAAAGCGAACAGTCTGTACCTCCTCTTCGTGCAAAGCTTGGATAACGCACTCTTCCTTGCATTGTGAACAAAACATGACATATAGGGTCGGCCTTGGTCTACGCCTCGTGGATTGCTTTGTCATTGTTCCTAAACCCTCATTGGCACGGTCTGGGCTCAACTTCCGTTCATCCTTTGTGCTCCAAACTACGTCAACCATGTTGACTCTAATCTCTGGGAAAGGATCCAAATCTACCAGAGCTGCTGCTGTTGGCGGTGCTTCGACCTGCAAGCTGTCATTATTCAACCAGATCTGGATTTGATCTTTCAGCCTCACACAGTTGGTTGTGTTATGATTCCACAAGTTATGGAGCTTACAATATTTCTTCCCCCTTAACTGCTCTGGTTTGGGGAATGGTCCAAAGTCAGTCTTCACCATCTTGGTAGCGATCATCTCATCCAAAATCTCATGAGCTTTATTCACATCATAGGTGTACTCGTGAATTCAGGCTTGGTGAACACCACTAACTTGACTTTCACCGGCTCTTTGCTTAGTTTCAGCTGCTTCAGCGTTGATGAATTTTTCTCAGTGAGCTCTAGTGCTGCTACTTCATCCTCTTCAGACTCCTCAACCTTTACCCGGCTGGATTCCTGACTCTTATAATAAGGATTGTAGGAGCATGAATAGTGGTTCACTATTGCCACAGTTCTCCGTTTCCCCAGAATGTACGTTCTTTTTTAGGAATTCTTCATGGCATCCATTTCTCTGAGCAAATGGTCAAAGCTTCCAACTTCTGTGATCAGATCTCCCATGCAACTGAACGTACTCCCATGTTGCTTTTTACATTGGCGAGGCTCTAAGCCCTTGATTGCCAACTTCACCAACCCTCTCTCAAGGAGAATTACATTCAACTTCCCTTTCTGGATCTAGAAGCACTGAAGATTCGGTTGGTTGTTGGGCCATCTGAGTAAGTGACGCCAGATCTACCTCCAGCTCAATAGTTCTGAACGTCTCCTTGAATACCTTTTCCATCGCGGGCCAACTCGGGACTGATCCTGGTTGCAGCTTAGTGAACCAGGTAAAGGCCGACCCCGACAAAGTAGTAAAGATAGTGCATTTCAAGTTGTCGTCATTGTGGTACTGGCCACATTGCACTCGGAACCTAACCAGATGGCCTGCTGCACTTTCGACCTCCTCCCTTGAGAAAGTAGAGAACGTAATGGCCTTGTATCCCCTAGGATAAGAAGCCTGCGAAATATATGGCGGGAAGGCCCATGATAGACCTCTTCCAGATTAGGCCGCTGGTTCGCGGCCTTGATCATAGCTTCTACTTCATCCCTCCTTATATATCCCGGATTAGGAGGAGGTAGAGCACGAACTTCTGTTTCCCCAGCTAATCGGGGCAAAGATTGTGTCAACCTCAGTGGTGATGACTGTGAAATGGAGCTTTTTGGAGCCTCGTCGCCTATTCGAGCCGATTGGGATGTGAATTTGATAACTGTTTAACCTCTTGCGATCATAATGCCTTTCATGGAACTTCCCACTTGGCGGACTCCTCCCTGGGCTTCCCGGCTCTCTTCAAATGCAATTTCAACCTCGTTGCAATCATATTGAACGACTCTGGCTGGATCAGAGGAAGTTCCTGCTCCCAAACTCGGTGAGAACTTTTCTTTTCCAGGGCCGCCGTGAGTATTTGCTGCTAGCTTGGCTATCGTGGCCCTTGTCGCTAACCCAAGAGAGGTTGCGTTGTCTCCGCCAGCCTTTTCACGTGTATTTGCACGTATTTGTCAGATGCGGAGGAATGTCCTAGGGAGCCTAAAACAACGTTAGGGTCTCCCAGGGCTTTACACAAAACCTCTCTGACCTGATCCAGATCGGTTTTTTGCATGGTGACTTGGGTCGCTAGGTTAGATCCCTCGTTTCTGATGGTCGCAATATCTATGGCGATGTGCTTGCTTGCCGTCAGAAGCTCTTCGTGGTTGTTTTGCATCTTTTTGTTCATGTTATCCACTCGCCCTATTCTCATCTAGGATGCAAGTTTATGTTTTCTTACTGAGATCGTGAACTCATCAAGCCACCGGCCATCCTCTTCAAGGGCTCTCTCCATCTTGTGATGGTGTGCGGCTAAATTTTGTTGAAGAATACGGAGCCGCTCTTCTAAGGTTGCATTCTCTGGTATGAGAATGGGTGCATACTCGTTAGTAGTAGCCGCTCTCGCGGCTACCTGATTGACCATAGACATGTCGCCAACCTCCTTAGGCTGGACGACTGGAGTTCTCTCGCCTTTAGTAGCGAGTTGTTGACTTCCTCCTTGTTTTGTTGCCATCTTGGTCGATGGTGAATTCAGAGAAGATCTTTGGTTTACTAACTCTTCAGGAAGACCACGACAGTCTGCACGCGAGTGCGATCTATATCTGGAGGTCTTGCGTAATCCTTTTGATACGGGTTAGCGCCTGACTTCCCAATGGCTGCTGGCTAAAGTTTAAACGCATGTTGGTCCCACTGGGCGTGCCAAAATGTTTGGCTCCAGTTTTGTTGTAGCTGGTCAACAGTCTCTTTTCTTGCGTTGGCGTGCCAGCACCGTTCTGGTGCAGTCGTCGGGGGTGTCCCTTGACCTGAATTCTGTCTAGCGATTGTAAACGAGGAGAGCACCAATCTCGTCGTGGGATTCTTGCTGCCTCGTGGTGAAGACTTTGCTGGCGTTTCTTCTATTCACACACAGTCGATACTCAATATTGCAGATTGAGCAGAGCGAAAACCAACGGGAAAAGTTAGGATCTTGCTAAAGCGTGACTTTAGCTTGGCTGGGTTGCGAGGGCGTTACCATTGCTTGGTTGGTTCTGTAACCGTTGTGGTCGCGGCATTACCGTCGGCTCCCAAAGAGGCTAGGACAGACGCACGTTGATAGAGGGTTCGGTGGCACTAACAGTCGGCTCCTGTGGAGACTGGGACTGGAGTGTGGTCACCTATAAGATGAGAAAGGTTGTTTCCTCCGGAGAGGATTGGATAATCGTAGAGATTAGTTGGTGATATTGATTGTCCTTGTTTCCTTGTGCTAGCCTCGGATATAGGCTATTCTGTGAATTCCCAGTCCTTAGGAAAGTGTAGAATATTCTATTCTCGACTAAGGGTATTTGATCTGCAAGAGCATTATCTTGGGAGTCACAATGAATATCGTAGATTAATTGTTAATTAATCTGGATATAGCTAAAATAGGAGCAAAACTGACTCCTCGCTGGCCGCGGGCAGTTGGGATATGGTTGTTTAATTGAATCCCCGCAAGCGCATTGCATTAATGGCGCCCTAATATAGTCATGATGCTATATTTCTAATTCTCTGTAAAAGTGATCAGATCCCATAGCACGCCTAGCATCCTTCTTCCACCGCGAGCTAAGCTGTACTACACTCTCTGACCTCCACGTGGGTGAAGAATATAATGATTACCCCACGTGGATTCCCAATAGTGGGCTCCCCTGGGCCTCTATGGGGCTTCGTGGGGACTCCGCCTTGATTCCTTCACTGGGCCTGCTACTTGTTGCCTAATGGACCGCTACATCGGCCCACACAGTCTGCCACTCTAAGGGTCCGGCCAAAAATACTTTTTGGGCTCGAACAAGCATGTTAAACTCTAAATCTAGTGTAATCCAAGTAATAAACGTAAGTAGGAACAGCCTTGTAGACTATCTTTGGATGGTAGATCACAACTAAATCATAAGTGATTCTTATGTAGGGCAAAAGTACCTAGTGGCTGGTAGGGCTGCCCAATCAGTGAACATGTAATGGGGTGTTTTGGGTATTTCATTTTAATAAATAAGGATAGTTTTTAAACAGACTTAAAATTTTCTGAATTTTGATTGGGCTACCCCAACACCACATGGTACGTTTGCCCTATATAAGAACTTCTCCTAAATCATCCATATATGAGTACGTACATGAAATGCAATTAATTTAGATCAAACCCAATCCTTTTGAGCTCCACCTTCTTTTATCTCTGCCGACTTGAGTGTTGGCAACGTTTTTTCCACCTTCTATGGTAAGTTTTTCCTAAGCTTTGTCTAAGTTCATTTTCATTACCTATTTCTTTGCTCCGGCCCAATTTCTAACCAAATGTCCAAATTTACTTACATATCTCTCATTCTCATGCATCTCATACACCTCCGCCTCTCATTTACTATCCCAATTTTTTTTTTTTTCAATTTCCACAGTCCCGCCCTAACTCTACACTTGAGAATTGCTACCGTACGGGTCCTCCTAGTGACAATGGTGACCGATCTCCCATTGGCAATGACCAGTAATGAATGAGCCATTTGATCAAAAAAAAAATATGGAAATACAATTGGTCTGTAAGTAAACATTAATAGCAAAGTAGTGGAGAAATTATTAGGTAGGGCAAACGTACCAGCCACGTGGTACGCCCAACCAATCATATTTCTCTATTTTTTAATTTTATTCCAAACCTACACATGTCTAATTAAAATAAAATATCCACAACACCCCCTGCATAAACACAGATTGGATTCACTTACCGCCACGTACGTGGTATGTTACGCATGAATATATTTGGATTCTTAACTTGGCTGAATGGTACCGTTGTTGCCTATAGTTTAAGTATGATCATTCTTTTTCCTAAGCAAAATCCAAAATAGTACTCCTACTTGAAACATAAATGGTTGAGATGAATAGCAAACTTTCTCCAAGAATTGTACAAAGGTTTCCAAAATATACAGAAGGAATAGCAAAACGCAAATGCATATGATACAAATAATACAAAGCAACCAACAAAATGAGAACCCCAGAAAGGAGCTATATGATCACAAACTGGCACATAGAGACAACAATTATTTCAAACCATACTCACCCACTTCTTCAATCAATCTCATTGTCACAAAAACATTACCGCTGCGAACACCACAGCAACTCCAATGGAGACCAACCCATTTCTGGAGAGATCACAGACTACCGACCCTGCAGCAGATTTCACAGCCGCAACTGGGCTTAAAGCCTTTTTTTTAGGCTTTGCCTTTTCCGGTGCCGGTGCTGGGGAAGGGGGCAGAGGCTTGGGAGCGAAAATCCCATAAGGCTGTAGCACACTGTCGACCTGATAAATCGCCACTTGGTTATCCGTGTACACAGTGCCCGAAATTGATGTGTTAACAAGACCAGTGGTAATATTCACTGAGTTTCCGGTTGTGGTAATGTTTAGCGGGTACTCAAACTGGTCTCCGGCTTGGGTTCGAACCGGGTTGCTGAGAGTTTGGAAGTTTGAGATGGTGAGATAATCTGGGATGAGATGGAACTGCAAGAGCTGATCCTTGTCAGAGTCACTGAGGGAGTTGAGAGACCCTGATTTGAGTTTCGAGAAGGCAGAATCAGTTGGGGCCAAGATGGTCAATTTGCTGTTGGAGTCGTTGAGTTGGCTATAGAGTTGGGTGTCGACTTGGGTGGTCTTCAACAGGCGGATAAGGAGGTCGAAGTTGCCGGCTTTTTCAAGGATTTTGGTGATGTTGGTTGGTCCCGGTGGTGCTGGAGCGTCGGCTATCGGACCTGCCATTGGGCTTGCAGCTGGGCCTTGAGCTGAGATTCCGGTGCAGTGGGAGAGGAGGATGAATAGCAATGGGAGTGAGAAAAGAGATTGTAGCTGCTGCTTCATCATCTTGCACACCAAGTGTTTGATATTATTTTTGTTCTGAATGAATGTGTTTGATGTATTTTCAGGGGGAAGAAGAGGTTTTTATTAGAGGTGGGAAGGATGATTCATTAGGTGAAAGAGTGCATTAACATGCCTGTCATTGTTGGGAATGAATGGAGAGGTAGATTATGCTGTCAGAGCTACTAGTTTGCTTGGGAATGCAGGAAAAACAGAGGACATCGATTTGATCAAGTGGTTGTGGGTAAATAAAGAAGTGCGTGATGCTTTGTTTTCACTTATGTCATGCACTCCCACTTTAGGCTAATTTATGTTAACCCACATGAGATAACCCCATGCATAATTTGCTTGCCACAAACTTAAGGAAGAAGGGACGAGCGTATGCTGATGATGATTTGCAAGTTGTACAAGAGCTATCTATTGGCATGGCCCAATTTAGATGAAATATTTTCTCTGATTTGATGCTTCAATAGTTCAAGTGGGTCACCTTCCCTTCACGAATCAAAGCTTCTCATTCTTTTTCTTGTTTTGGTTGTTTTTGGTGCTGGGATTGATGAGTTGACCTTGCTACGTTATTATTAGCTTTTTTCATAGTTAAGAAGGAGCTGTCGGACATAACTTTAGAGAAAACTTAATGTTTCTGGTGGCTTTCTCTGGGTACCTCACACTGAATGCTATGCCGACAGGGGTACCAATCCAACTCTCGTATCCTGTATCAATAACACAGCGTTAGAGGGGTAAACCGTACCGGACGGTTTACGCCTCTCCGATGCTTAAGTGAGAGATCAATATATATAAGTGGATCAAGTAAATAGTGGATAAAGGAGTTATTACCTCTAAAAGATTGTTGTACTGAGAAAGAAGTTTCTCCTATCTTCGATGTGGAATGCAGACTATTCTTTTGATGTCTTATTCGCCTTCTGTCGTGTAATCAGATGCTCTGTGCTAGTCATGCCCCGAGCCCTGGGTGTCCGGGGTGACATCCTATATGAATCCCGCCATGGTGGGTCGTGGACCAGGCCCATGGCATAATACCTGAGTCTCGATGGGCCCCAGTCGATAGTGCCAAACCTAGTGAAGACTTCCCTAGTATGTACAAGTCCCCCAAGTTCCCGTTCAAGATATTTCTTGGGTGAGGACTTTGATATTTCTGGTCACAAGGTTTGGCACTAATGTGCCTATAGGGAGTCCCCCAAGTGCACATTCAAGGGATGTCTTGAGCGGGTTACACTGCAGGTAGCTAATCTACAGTGCTCCCCATTTAACCCTTGGGGTTGAGGAGATTTGGAGGTACGGGACCTTTGATACCCGATGGGGTTATAAGAGAGGGCATAAGCCTCCGGTACCCGATGGGTTTGGAGAGGTATGGGACTTGATACTCGATGGGGTTCTAAGAGGGCATGAGCCTCCGGTACCCGATGGGTTTGGAGATTTAGAGGTATGGGACCTCTGATACCTGATGGGGTTCTAAGAGGGCATGAGCCTCCGGTACCCGAAGGGTTTGGAGATTTGGAGGTATGGGACCTCTAATACCCGTTAGGGTTCTAAGAGGGCATGAGCCTCCAATACCCGATAGGTTTGGAGGTACGGCGCCTCTGATACCGGATGAGGTTCTAAGAGGGCATGAGCCTTTGGTACCCGATGGGTTTGGAGATTTGGAGGTATGGGACCTCTGATACCCGATGAGGATGAGATCGTGAAACTCGATAGGGTATAGCTAACCTTGGTCCCTTGGTATCCGGTAGGGTTATCTGTGCATGTCAGCCACGTGGGGCTTAAATAGTGGGGGTGCAATAAGTGCCCCTCTCTTCAATCTAGGATTTCGGGAAGTGGGGAACCGCGTGGGACACGTGTAGTGATCCTACGGTTGAGGGCCTTTCATCTTCAATGGCTGTGATTTCTTAGAGATTGAATTTAAGAGGGAAACCGACTGTTTCCCTTCACTTTTCGCAAAAATTCTCAAAAAGAGAGAGAAAGAGACCCTGTGGATTTGCGGAGACGAAGCGACGAGGAAGAGATCGATTGTTTGCTAAAGAAAAGGTCAATAATCCTTGTTTTTCTTCTTCTTCTCTTTTTGGTTCTGCCTTTGATGTCTTCTGTTGTGAATTTGTGTGTAATGAAAAAGGAATAGGAATAATGCTATCTGGAGACAGCATTGGGTTTTTGCTTATGATTTCCAGTATGATGGATTTTGCACCTTTCTGTGGTTTTCTGGGTTTTTCTTGAGTTTATGGGTTTTTGCTAGATTTTCTGGGTTTTTTTTTTGTTTCTAGGTTTTGGAAGTGGGGAATGATCCGCGCTTTAACCAAGGCACAGATCTAGTTAGGCTAACCCTTGTATTTCTGATTCCAGATAGCGAATCGGGGCTCTGTTTCACATAGTTCTAGGATGGAATCAGAAGCTAAGGCTGGGGATGCAGGATCGTCATATCAATCTTCCACGAGACAAGCGGAAGCGGATATTGACCGGTACTTGGCTCGTAGTAATACTCGTCCGGCGCTAGCAGAGAATACAGGATCATCGACTGGGGTGTTTTCAGAAAATAGCGAGGATACCGACGGGGTTGAAAGTGAGGATGATCCCGGGGAGCAAGTGGTCATGGTGGCTATTCTTGAGGGCATCCCAAAACCTAGGTATACATTAGTGGACGGGACCATATGTGATGAGCCCAGGAGAAGTATGACCATGCAGGAGATCACCGTTATGGGATTGAGGTGGGGAATACCGGACGAGGTAGAGCTCAGGCCTCTCGAGGCTGGAGAGATGGCTGCGAATCCTCTTTACCAAGGGTTATAGCTACCGCTACCCCCCGTGCCTACAGTATCTCTTGCGGATGTTGATCCTATCACCGGGGCAGTTTGCCTGGCGACAAATTTTGAGTATGATGGCCATGTGGGACTTGTGCGAGCAAGGGTGGCCCACTATCAATGAATTCAGAGCTATGTACCGGGTCCTCTATTCAAAGAGGCAGTACTGTCTAGGTACCGTGACGTTTGCCGCCCGGGACTTCGAGCCCCTTGTTACCGATATGCCTACCTCAATGAGTAAAAGGTGGAGGAATAAAGTCTTTCTCGCTGGGGATCATTGGCAGATTAGGAATAAGAAATGGTACCTAACGAGAACATATCAGGCTATCGGGGACCAATCTTACTCGTTATCCGAGATTGAAAGAAAACGGATAGCTCGGGTATACACTGTATGGAGCAAAGTGGAAAGAAGCTCATCTAGGTTTATCTGATACTCTATCCTATGTAGGCTAGGCCTAGGGAGACTCCCCATTCAGGCCTGTTTTCTGTGAATATATATATATATAAATTTGGTTTTTTTTATAGCCGAGTATTTACTTTTCGAAGAAGACAGGATGAATGACAACAAGTTGATGGATATGCTTATGAGCCAGGGAGAGGATGCACTTCATATTGACGTTGACCTGGGTTCGAAGGCTACGAGTCGTTCGATTGAAGAATTTCTTCTCGAGATGCCTGATGAAGGGTATGGTAACCCTGACCCCAAGGCCCCCATCACCCAAAGCGAGCAGCCAACTGCCTGGGATGTTATTACGATTGTTGAGCCGGGGAGAGAAAAGGCGCCGGTAGCTGGCTCTGTTTCCTCCCGTTCTGCTTGGTCAGGGGGGAGCGAGGAGGTTCTACTTCCGGGCGAGAAGAAAAGGTCCCATAAGTCTCTCTATCAGGGTGGGGATAAGTCTGAGGTCACCTACACCGGTCGGGATGTAACGGGGGCGGTACCCAAGAGACAGAAGAAGAATCATCCTGGATCGGAGCAGTCCCCTTCACTTACGATGCTATCTCTAACCATCCCGGTAGACCCCAAGAAGCCCATAAAACAATTGCATAGCGAGTATTGGGTTGCTGATTAGAAGCTCGTGCGGTCTATGTTGGCCGACCTGAGGGACATAGACCTGGATCGGGTACGGGCGAAGGACAACACTCCCCAAGAGAATCGGCGAATGGCTCAGGAATCGATGATGCGGGAACTGAGCTTTTCTATGTTTTTAAAGTACTTGCCTACTGCGGCATTATTCGTGTGTACTAATGTGGTGTTAACAGGCATTATTCAATGTGTATGCGATCAACATGAGTGAGGAAAATACGCACCTGAAGGAAGAGGTAAGCAGCCTCTCCGGGCAAGTGAAGTATCTGCATGGGGAGAAAGCCAAGCTAGAGAAGGAGAGGGACTCCTTGAAGGGGAAGGTGGAGTCCTTGAGTCCCCTGGTGACCGAGCTGGAGGCAGCGAAGAAAAGGGTCGCGGAGCTCGAAGGTGAAGTTTCGGAGATAAAGGATGAGGTGAGGAATGCCTGGGACTCTTAGAAAGAAGTTGCGGAGTCCACCACGTCCTGGAAGGCTTGGGCAGAGCATTTGGAGGAGCGACTTCCCATGGAGAGGCATGAGGCCGTGGAGGAGTACAAGGGCTCCCAAGAGCTCCTTGATATGCTACTTGCTGCCGAAGACAAGGCCGTAATTATGAAGTTCAAGGAGTGGGTGGTAGCCGGGTACCTGGATGAGGCCAAATTCAGGCGGGGACTTCTTGAGAAGAAGAAGAAAGAACAAGGGGCTGCGACTAAGTCGGGTGCCGGTGGGTCTTAGAGTACCGCTCAGTGACAGTAGTGTTTAGAATTTTTTTTTTTTGGTGGAAATGATCCTTGCCTTGAACAATGGCTTAACTCCTTTGCCTAGTGGTCCAGGTTTTTTGTGAATGGTAATTAAAAATTTTTTTTTTTAATTATTATATTCTTTTTGTGTGATTTGAATGGGAATTTTAAAGGAATTACAATTTCTATGATTTTCTATTTCAGTTTAAGCATTTGTCCTTGTATTTTATTACTGGAATAGAGTAATTGACAATAGCTGCATCCAAGGAACGCCCAGTAACTAAAGTAAAATGCAAGAAATGGTCTGAATAATTCATTTTTCCATTCAAGTGCCACATGGTGGTCAATACAACATAAGTACCCGATGGGTAGCTTGCCATAGTTGTATGATCAAAAAGCAAAAAGCTAGGACAAGATGCTCCGGGAACTACTTGTAACAGTACTGGAGGCGCTGGGTATTCCACGGGTGTCGGGAAACGGCTCCGTCCATGTCTTGGATGTAAAAGCTTGCGGGACCTACCTCTTCGACGATTTCGTAAGGGCCTGTCCAGGATGGATCCAGCCCCCGGGGCTCTGGGTAAACCTGTTTCATGACCCAGTCCCCCAACTTAAGTGTCCGGGATTGTACCTTGGCATCATAATAACGAGCTATTCTCCGCTTATTTGCCAAGTTATGCATGCGTTCCACAACCCTTCGTTCCTCGAGTAAATCAACATCGAACTGTAGGCCCTCTGAGTTGGTACCCGCATCGAAGTATTCGATCCTGGGGTTATGGATTTGCGTTTCAATGGGGAGAACCACCTCAGACTCAAAAGCCATGCAGAAAGGGGTCTCTCCGGTAGCCTCAGTCACCGTGGTCCTGATAGCCCACAGTACTTCCAGGAGCTTAGCAGCCCAAAGACCCTTGGCTTCATCGAGCTTCTTCTTCAGTATCTTCTTGATTATCTTGTTGATAGCCTCGACTTGACCATTGGTCTGGGGGTGAGCCGGGGATGCGTAAAGGATTCTAGTGCCCAAGTTCTCGATGTAAGCCTTAAGTTCATCATTGTCAAACTGGGTGCCGTTCTCCGTGACTATGGTGTCCGGGACGCCAAATCTGCAATAGATATTTTTCCATAGGAATCTTTTAACTTTCTCCGTGGTGATAGCGACAAGAGGTTCTGCTTCTACCCACTTCGTTTGGTAGTCAACGGCTACAATGGCGTACTTGAATTGTCCTACTGCTGTGGGAAGCTTACCGATCAGATCCAGACCCCACTGGCAGAATGGCCAAGGTGTAAGGAGTATGGAAAGAGCTATGGGCGGTGCTCTTGGGATGTTGGCATACATCTGGCAATTGTGGCAGGAACTTGATATTGTTTGGGCCAGGGTCGACATGGTTGGCCAGAAGTATCCTGCTCTCAGGGTCTTATGTGCTAGGGACCGGGCCCCTACATGGTTACCGTATACACCCCATATATGTCCTCCATTATTTTGTGGTCGTCCTCCGGTGTCACACACTTCAGGTTGGGGAAGTTGTGACCTCTCCTGTATAAGTTTCCATTCATGATCATGTACCTTAACTGGAGTCGCCATGCCTCTACCTTGTCGTCTGGGGTCAGACAGTCCACCACGTATTTCAAGATTGGATCCATCCAGGAGGCAGTGTGGTCCACAGTGAATATTTCTGACACCGTTTTAGAGGTGCTCGGCTTTTCTAGTATCTAAACTTGGGTAGCCCCGTAGGCAGAACTTGGGGAATCCGCTGTGATCTTAGCAAGGGCGTCTGCCTTGTCATTTTGTGCACTTGGTATTTGACTGATGACGTACGAGGAAAATCTCTGAACCAGTGCCCGGGCTAAGGCCTGGTAAGAGGACGTGTGAGTCTCTTTTTCTTCAAAATTACCACTGGCCTGGTTCACAACTAACTTGGAATCACTGAAGATGTGAAGGTGCTGGACGCCTAGTTCCCTAGCGATTTAGAGACCTGCTATGAGTGCCTCGTATTCTGAGACATTGTTGGATGCCTTGAAGGCAAACTTGAGGGCGTACTCGTACACCTGACCGTCCGGGCTGATTAGCAAGATACCAGCGCCACTTGTCTTTTTGTTAGATGCGCCATCAACATACAATCGCCAAGTGCTTGGCGGAGATGGGTTCGGGGCCTGTGGTTCAAGAGATCCTTGGGGTTGATCATCAGAGGGAATCAACTCAGAAATAAAATCTGCCGCTCCCTGGCCTTTAATAGCTATCCGGGGTTGGTACTTGATGTCGAACTCTCCCAACTCGATGGCCCATTTAATTAATCTGCCCGATGTCTCTAGCTTCTGCAAAACCTGCCTCAATGGGTGATTAGTGAAAACAATGATCGAGTGTGCTTGGAAGTAATGTCTTAGCTTCCGGGCCGATACCAGGAGGGCTAGTGCTATTTTTTCAATGTCCAGGTATCTGGATTCTGCACCAGTGTAACCCTTTCCAATGTAGTACACCGAGTACTCGTAATCGGCATCCTTCCCAATCAGAGAGGAGCTCACAGCTGTTGAAGATGCCGCAATATATATGTAGAGCATTTCTCCTGGGACAGGTTTGTAAAGTAAGGGTACCTCTGCCAAGTATGCCTTTAGGCTAAGAAAAGCAGCCCCGTGCTCAGCGGTCCAAGCTATTACCTCGACGTGTTGGGTTTTCAACAGCCTGAAGAAAGGAGTACATTTGTCCGTTAACCTGGAAATGAATCTTGACAGGGCGGCTACCTTACCTGTAAGGGACTGGACCTCATTCCGGTAGGTTGGGGATATCATGTCTAATATAACCTGCACCTTCTCTGGATTCACCTCAATTCCTCTGTGGCTAATAATGTTCCCGAGGAACTTTCCTACCTCAACCCCGAAGATGCATTTCTGTGGGTTATGCCACATACCGTTGCGTAATATGATAGCGAAGACAATTGATAAGTTGGCTACATGATCCTCCGAAGTTAAGCTTTTCACCAACATATCATCCACGTATACCTCCATGATAGTACCGATGACTTCTACAAACATGGAGTTGACGAGTCGTTGATAAGTGGCACCTGCATTCTTTAATCCAAAAGGCATGACCTGGTAATAATAGAGACCTTTGTCTGTGGTGAAGGTGGTATGCTCCTCATCTGCAGGGTTCATTCGAATTTGGTTGTACCCACTGAACGCATCTATGAAGCTGAGCAACCAGTACCCAGCAGTAGAGTCGATTAGTTGGTCAATTTGTAGGAGCGGGAAGCTATCCTTAGGGCATCCTCGGTTGAGATTTGTGTAGTCTACACACATGCGCCATGATCCCTGAGACTTCTTTGGTACCATGACCACGTTTGCTAACCGCCGGGGATACGTTACTTCCCTCACAAAGTTGATGGCCATCAGTTTCTTTACTTCAGACTGGATAGCCTGGTATTTATCATGTGTGAAGGCTCTTCGCTTTTGCCTTACTGGTGCCGAGTAGGGAATGATGCTAAGGCTGTGCATGGCTATGTCATTAGGTATACCGGGCATGTCTTCGTATGAGTAGGCGAAAGCGGATGCGTTAGAGTGGAGGAACAAGATTAGGTCTTCCCTGATAGCCGGAGCCAACTTGGTACCTATCTTGACAATCCTGTCCTGGAATTGTTCCAATAGCACGATTTCTTCAATGTCTTCCACGACGTCGGGCCGTTCTTCGTCAGAGTTAGTATCATCTCTGGGGTCTTCAAACCTGTCTGTGAGGAGAACGGTGGCTACGGGCAACATTTCTGACTTACCCTAGCCCCAAGATACCGTCAAAGAATAGCATTACCTTGCCGCTGCCAGATCACCCCGGACGGTTGCTATTCCAAACGAGGTTGGTACTTTCATCATGAGCATGTGGCCTGCAATGAAAGTCTTCAGTCGCCAGAGTGCTAGTCGACCCAGGATGGCATTATAAGATGAGGCACAGTCGACCATGATGAGCTCTATTTTGATGGTTGAACACTTGGACTCTCCCCCACCGTGAACGATAAGCAATCTGATCCCATTGGTTGGACTATATCTCCTGAAAAGCTGATGAGAGGTTCATTATCCTATGACATTTTGGCCCTTCCCCTGTTCAGAGCCTTGTAGACATCTCGAAACAGTACATTAACGGAGGCTCCGGTATCCACGAGTACCCGGGAGACTATATAATGGTTGATTTGAAGCGTGATCATCATGAGGCATTTTGAGGTCGGCTTCTTCTTCCTCCCTGAAGGTTACCGACTTCCAGCCGATGTTGCCGTCCTGCTGTGGGGCTTTGTGGAAATTGAAAACTTCCTGGTGCCTGAAACTGGAATTCCTCTTCCTCCTTAGGGGAGGTAGCTCCTTTGGGCCCCCATCGTGGATCGTGAAGATATGGCCATATACGTCTACAGCCTCTACCTCTTTAGCAGGCAGGTACCGCTCAAGCTTTCCCTTTTGAATTAGAGATTCGATCGTATTTTTTAAAGCTACGCATAGGTTGGTATTGTCCAGGCATCTTCATGATATGTGCAGAACTGTCCGATCTCGCGTTGGGTAAGTTTACTCTTCGGGAATTTCCTCGGTGGTGGCCTAGGTATTTCATCTCTGTTTTCATTCCATATAGTTTCGTATGAAGCATTGAGGATAGTAAATACCTCATACCGGGGTGGTGGTGGTGTTCGCGGATTCTGCTGTGCCCTTTCCTCCCGGCGATGCTGAGGGCTTGGATAACCGCTAGATCTGGGCGATGACTCTTTGCTTCTCTTATTCGGGTTATGGGGTGACTGATCCTAGTTATGGATCCAGTCCCTTTTCCATGGCTCATCCCTGACCACCGGGGCCGGGGCAGAGACTCTTAGCTCGGGTCTGACGTTATCTCCATACGTTTCGAATTCAGCCTGAGCGTGTTTGATGGTCGTAGCCATCAGCTCGTCGTAGCTAGCCGGGGGTGATGGTTAATCCCATAGAGGAACTCTCCATGCCTTAGGCCCCTCTTGAAAGCCAGCTCGGCCAATTACTTGTTAAGGTCTCGGGACTTAGCGGTAGCCGCCTGCCACTTGTTCACAAAAGACTTCAAAGTTTCATTCTCCCCCTGTTGAATCTTTAGCAGCCCTTTTGGAATATGTATCCCATCCCATCTATATGTAAGATGAATCGAGCAATGAATTTGTCCGTGAGTTCCTTGAAATTCCCTACAGAACCAGCCGGGAATTCGTAGAACCAACTCAAAGCTTCCCCTGAAAATGTCTCCTGGAACATATTACAACACACCTCATCTGTGTACCGCTTGGCACTATTTTGTGAGCGAAAAGCCTGCAGGTGCTGGTACTGGTCCCCTACTCCCGTATAGTCAATCTTCAGTGGCTTTGATATGTTTGTTCGATTGACGCCTCTGACCTGTTAGGTGAAAGGACCCTGGCGGTCCTCTTAAGTGGTCAGAGGTCGCTATATGTCTCTATTCTCTGCTGCCTCCACCCTTGCCTGTAGGGCATGCAAGGAGTTGCTCATTTGTAAGAGTAACACCGTGTTTGGATCAGTTCCCAGTGGATCCGGGGCGGGCTGTGGTAATGGCGGTGGTGGAAAATGCCTCAGGCATTCCAGGTATAAGTCTACCGATACCTGAATTATCCGATGACCACTTCCCGTGGGTGGTTTGGAGCAAGGCTGGTACCTCCCATTATCGGGGCAGCATTTATATCTGTTGCTACTTGGGATGCCCTAGCCAGGGCTTGAGTGAGAGCCTCGTTATGCTGGTGCCTTCTGTCCAGTGCTCGGGCCAGTGTAGTATTTTCATCCTCCAGCTCCTGTAGTCTCTGTTGTGAAAGGAGGTTCGTCTCCCTATCGATTCTTTGTTGTTCCCGATCGATCCTGGCTTGCTCCTCGAAGGCCGCTATCTCTGCTTGCATTGACTCGCGTTCCGAGACCTGGGCTACTTGGTCTGGGGCCGGTGGGTTGTTTACGTCTTGCCGGTCCGGGAATCCAAGACCATGGTCCCCTCCAGTACTTGATGGCATTGTTGATGAAGTACCCGGAGAGAATATCAGTTCCCGGGCGACATTTCTACCCTCACCTGTCGTTTCTTCCGGCTCGGTCATAGATGTCCTTCTATCCCCTATCTGGCGTGCCAATGTTTCTGGTGGCTTTCTCTGGGTACCTCACACAAAATGCTATACCGACAGGGTAACAATCCAACTCCCGTATCATGTATCAATAACACAGCGGTAGAGGGGTAAACCGTACCGGACGGTTTACGCCCCTCCGATGTCTAACTGAGAGATCAATATATATAAGTGGATCAAGTAAATAGTGGATAAAGGAGTTATTACCTCTAAAAGGTTGTTGTACTAATGCTTTTATTCTTTTGCATGAGAAAGGAGTTTCTCCTATCTTCGATGCGGAACACAGGCTATTCTTCTGATGTCTTATTAGCCTTCTGTCGTGTAATCAGATGCTCTGTGCTAGTCATGCCCCGAGCCCTGGGTGTCCGGGGTGACATCCTATATGAATCCCACCATGGTGGGTCGTGGACCCAGCCCATGCATAGTACCTGAGTCCCGATGGGCCCCAGCCGATAGTGCCAAACCTAGTGAAGACTTCCCTAGTATGTACACTTAAGTACATGTATGTTATACACACAATTACAAATGTGACAATAAAATTATTATTCTTGTGATAATGTAAGTCTTTTCTTGTGTAATCTTAGCTTTATTAGGATTAATTACTTCACCTAAAATCTTATTACAAGTTTATGAAAAAAAATAATTTTTTGAAGGAAAAAGTTCATTGAATTAACGATAAAAATTACCCAAGAAGACATCCAATTTGGAAGCATACAAAGGCCAAAAAAAAACTTGACTCTAGAGTTTGGATAGAACAAACTAGAAGGTGTACTACACCAAGAAGTTGTTCTTGTATAATAAATTACTACTCTGAAACACTTAAAAAACAACAAGCGAAAATTAAAGATAAATCCTTAGCCTTCTCAAGATAATTACCAATAATGGAATCATCATCACGACCTTGAGATTTGTAGACTAAACCATCTGTCACGCCCCGAATTTTAGAATAAAAATTCAAAATCCGAGACATGAATTACTACAACTTAAAATAACCATCCTGAAAATTTCTTTTCCTTAACAACGTCACCATACAAATTAATTTCAAAGACCGAATTTAATCTCGGTTAATTATTACAACTCACTCACAAAATAAATTGTAAAGCTCTAAATGAGTATACAAACCTCATAACTCAAATGAAATAAAATAAATGCTGCAACACCTAAGCAGCTCGGTCACCTCCCTGGTTATCCTGACATGTAAAAATATACTCTGCACCATTTGAATAGTGTACCTGGATTGTAACAACACAAAACCCGTTAAGCTTTTGAAACCTCGTATGAGTAGAAAGAACGGTTGTTTAATTAAATCATATTTATTTCCACCCAAGTCAACACTCAACAATCTCCACGTCCACAAGAAACCAACAATCTCAACAATCACCAAATCACAAATCAAACCAAAACCCTAATTCACATCTTTCTTCTCAAAACACCAACATCGTATTTATATAAATACGGTATATGACAGACTAGAGCTCTAACTGAATCGTAGCCCATCACCTGGCCTAGGTGATGCCATCCGACATATTTATCTTTATCGTATTTCATCAATATGTATACTTATATACATATTTAGAACATCCGATAATTGTACATACTCTACCAATCGTATCCCATCATCCACCTAGGATTAGAGCATCTGATTCCCCCATACCGGTCACTACGTTGACCCTAAATCCATAATAAGTTCAACAGTATGTTTCCACACAATGAAATCAACTCATCCAACATATATAATATTATTATGAAATTTAAGCATTTGAAATATAATCCAAATTATCATTCCAACTCAATCATATCACCACTCAATAACACACCAATCAATATATATATTCCACGTAAATATATATATACGTAATCATCCACTTAGGGATAACCACTAATACCATCTATAGTTCACACAAGAAAATCGTGAAATTCATTTGTATAATTAAAATTCATTTTACTTACCTATGGACCGTAGTTGATCAAGTCCATATGATTTTAGAAACAAATATTTTTAATCCATAAATATTTTTCACACAATTACAAAAATAAATAATTTAAAGAACTCAGTTCGTAATATAAACCACGTGAGTTTTACTCACCTCGAAACTCCCGCTGCGTCTTCACTTAAATAAAAATCACAATAATCCAAATGCTCGTCAACTCAAGCCGTCAAGTACCTAATCAAGTATGGTCTTTACTTAGCAAATGAAGCACGAAATAAACTTAAATGATGATCCAACGGTCGGATTCTAAAATAAAGACGATCTAACGGTCGGAACGAATTTAAACAATGATCCAACGATTAGATCCTCATGGATCGCCCTTGGAAACATCCTGTCAAAATTATACGAAAATCCGACTGACGGATCTTCACTAATCGCCTCCCGAATCACTGTTTTACAATTATTCGAAGATCCAACGGTCGTATCATCATCCGTGACCACACAAGGTCATCGGGACAGTCATATGAACATCATATTAAAATTTGAAGTAAAACCGATGGTCTGATCTCCGAAAATCATAAACCGAAGGTAAATTGTAAAATCGTAAATAGTAACGTCAAAACTTAAATTGACTATTTATCAACGTTTTCTAACATGACCATGTTATATATCAAAACGCTCGTATGGATGCACAGATCATCGTCCAGATAATATAAACTCAAAATTTGGTCTGACGCGCCGCCACACGTGGCGATCAGAAGGCGGTCAACGCCGGTCAACCACCTCAGATGCAAAAGTCGTCAACTACAAACTTCTTCAAAATAAAATTGTGAACATCTTTAATACCTGACTTTTTCCGAGATAAGGTCTAGATCATCCTAGATCGGGCTTTGAGGTTGGATTCTCGGCCTTCTGATCAGTTTCCAGATTGAATCAGGGACGTCGAAACCCTTAACTCTTGATCTACCACTCTACACTCAAAATCGTGATGCAAGCCACATATGGGGATGATCAGGAGGAAGAGCACTGTAATACCCGCAAATTTCATTTTAAATTCGAGTAATTGTATCGAATGATTATTATGCGATTTCACGATTTATGTTTGATAATAATTCACTTTTACATTAATCGAAGTTTCGGAACAATTATTTTTAACGAAAAGCTCGAAATACTCGGTTTGAGAAATCGACCTTTTCTACGTACGAAATTTGGAGAAACTTCCTTCATGAAAGTTGTAGAGCTTGTCGATACGAGTCCGTACACGTGCGGAACACGAAGATCGGATTTTTTCTAAATTAGTTATCGAATTACAAAGTTTTCCGAAACTTGTATATATAGAAAATTTTTTTGGGAAACCCTAATTTCCACCGGCCTCCTTCTCTTTCTTTTTCTGGAAACCTCACTGTTCACCCTCTCTCTCAAACTCTCGCATCGTTCCCTCTCTCGACCGAAAAGGAGAGCAAAGTTCTCCTTAATTGTTCTCCCTCCACAGACCACCTCTCGACCTCAAACCAAGTCCCAAGCGTTCGTCTCGAGCTGCTCTAGCTCCTAGAGGCAGTTTTACAAGGCGGCGCGGCCTGTAGCGGCGGCACGGCCCGAACCGAAAACCACCATTTTCGGTTCGAGCTTGATATCTCAAGCTACACTCCACCATTTCACTTGATTCTTGGCTCATTGAGCTCGCCTCAACTTCCTCTACAAGCACCAAGAAGGACCGGAACTGGGTCGAACGTTTTCACGTTCGTCGGAGCTCGACCCGAACTGATCGAAACACCGAAACTTTCGATCAAGATATCTCGGGCTATACACGATCGTTTCTTATGATTCTTGGCTTGTTGAGTTCGCAAGGAAGTTCTGAACAAGTTTCCAGAAGGGATCGGGGCCTGAGGTTGCAGTTTTCACGTCGGTTTTCAAGCTCGCCGGTTTCTGGAATTTTTCCGGCCGCCGACTGTAAATAGGTAATTTCGATTCCTTCCCGTCATTTTTAGGTCTTGTCCTAGTTATGAAAGTTGCTCAGAATGATGAAACGAAGGGGACAAGCTCGGCCCCGACACCATTGGCGGTGGTCGGTGGCGGCTCTGTCCCTAACTCCGGCGGCCTTTTCCGGCCACCTCCGGAGGTCTAAAATTTGGTTTCTGTCCATTTTATGATTCTATGTTTCGATACGATCATTTCGGGGTATTATACGCATTTTTCGGATATCGTATGAATTAGTTATGAATTTTGTGATTTCGATCGATTTCGATCGTTAGATTTTTGATCTGTGAAATTATGACCGTCGGATGAACTTGTAAATTTGTTATGATGATCATATGACTGTCCCAGAGGCTTTGTGTAGTCACGGGCGAAGATATAACCGTTAGATCTTCGTATATGTGCAAAACGGTAATTAGGGGAGCGATTCGTGAGAAACCACTCGTCGGATTTTAATGTAAATTAGAATCCGGCCGTTAAATGGTAGTTAATTTATGTGTTGAAATTGTTGGCTAAATTCGAATCATATTTGGTTAGGTGATTGACAGATTTTATTTGAGTGGGCTATTTCGGCGTTAATTATAATTATAATTATATTGAAGACGCAGCGGGAATTTCGAGGTGAGTAAAACTCATGTGGTTCATATTACGAACCGAATGTTTTAAATTTATTTATTTATCGTAATTGTGTGAAAAATATTTGCGGATTAAATATTGTTTTAAAATTTCAAGGACTTGAATCACCACGGTCCATAGGTAAGTAAAATGAATTTTAACTATACAAATGAATTTTTATGATTTTCTTGTGTGAACTATAGATGGTATTAGTGGTCATTCCTGAGTGGATGATTACGTATATATATATTTACGTGGAAAATATATATTGATGAGTGGATTGTTGTGTGATGATATGATTGAGTAGAATTGATGAATTGATTGTATTTCAATTGTGTAATTCCATAATAATATGGTGTATCTTGGTTGGGTTGATTTCAGTATTTGATATTATATGTTGTGCTCATTTATGGGTTTAGGGTCGACGTAATGACCGGTGTGGGGTAATCGGACGCTCTAATCCTGGGTGGATGATGGGATACGATTGGTTGAGTATGTGGAATTATCGGACGTTCTAAATATGTATATAGGTATACATATTGATAAAATACGATAATGATAAATATGTCGGATACCATAACCTAGGCCAGGTGACGGGCTACGATTCAGTTAGAGCTCTAGTCTGTCAAGTACCGTATTTTTATAAATACGATGTTGAGAGTTGTGTAGAAAGATGTGTGTTGGGGTTTATCTTGATGTATTGAATTGGTGTTGATTGAGATTGTTAGTACTTGTGGACGTGGAAATTGGTTAGTGTTGTTGTGTGTGGGAATAATTATGAATTGAATTAAGCAATAGTTCTTTCCTTTTACTCATACGAGCTTTCATAAGCTTACCGGGTTTTGTGTTGTTGCAATCCCGGTACACTATTCAAATGGTGTAGCGGATATTCCTGCATGTCAGGATAATCAGGGAGGTGACCGAGTTGCTTAGGTGTTACAGCAGTTTTTGTTATTTCATTTAGTTGTGAGGTGTGTTGCTCATTTAGAGCTTTACATTTCATTTTGGATTTGAGTTGTAATAATTAACCGAGACTAAATTCGGTTTGATTTTAATTCGTGTGGTGAGGATGTTATGAAAGAAATTTTCAGGATGATTATTTTGAGTTTGTAGTATTTTCATATTTGGCGATATGTTAATACTTACCGAGTGATGGCCTGTCTGCAGCGGATCCCCATCGTGTGCTCTTCGGTATTGACAATGTCATTGGGTATCTGAGTGCGTTAGGTTGGCTAGAAACGTTAGTACCTTTAAGAAATTTAGGCATCGTTATGTATGGTCAGTACTTGGTTAATATGGACTTGCATTTGACTTATGCTTTGTTTAAGTGTTATGCGTGTATTAATCAAGTATATCATGCTTATTAGGTAATGGAGATTGAGGGAAACGAAGCCAGAGGTCGGGGTAGAGGTAGACCTAGTGGCAGGGGTAGAGGCCGAGGAAGGGGTAGGGCCCCTCCAGTCGAAGAAGTATTCGAGTCGGAGGAAGATGCACCTTATGAGGATCAGCATATTCCTCCTGTGGCTGTGGTTGATAATCCTGCTCGCTTACTGATGCTAGCAAGGGAAATTACTCGCTTGGGAGCAACCAAGTTTGGAGGAGGCACTGATTATATGGTGGCGGATCGTTGGATAGAGGATTTGCAGACCTATTTCGATCTGCTTGATTGCGCTGAGACCGACAAGAGGAAGGTAGCCGCTTTCATGCTGAAGGATGAGGCTAGGGTGTGGTGGAACGTCACTCAGAGGAGCATTGAGGTGTCTACCTTGACATGGGACGGCTTTGAGAGGGTGTTCAGGGAGAAGTACTTTCCACCAGCAGTGAAGGAGAAGTTGGAGCGAGAGTTCCTTGCACTTGTACAGGGGAAGATGACCGTAATTGAGTATGATACGGAGTTCTCCAGACTGTACAAGTATGTGAGGCAGATGGAGGATGAGGACTTGGCCAAGAAGTTTCAGAGAGGGTTGAGTCCTTCGATTGAGCGTGATGTAGCCATCTTGGAGCTGAAGACCAAGAGAGAGATCTTGGCTAAGGCACAGATCATTGAGCAGCAGAACCTGATTCGTAGAGAGAAGGAGTCTGCTGAGAGAGACTTCCAGGGATTTTGGCCCATATTGAATCAGGGAGTAGTACTTCAAAGATTACAGGGATTCCTGTAGTTTCAGAGTATGAAGACGTGTTTCAGGAGATCCCTGGGTTACCCCCGAAAAGGGTAATGGACTTCTCCATTGATGTGATACCAGGTACTTCACCTGTGTCGAAAGCACCCTATCGATGGCTCCAGCTGAACTTCAGGAGTTGAAGGTTCAGATTGAGGGCTTACTTGCACAAGGGTTCATACAGGCAAGTGTGTCTCCTTGGGGCGCACCAGTGTTGTTTGTGAAGAAGAAGGATAGTTCACTTCGTCTATGTGTGGATTATCGACAGTTGAACAAGGTGACCATCAAGAATAGGTACCCTTTACCTAGGATTGATGACTTGTTCGATCAGCTTAGAGAAGCTACTGTGTTCTCGAAGATTGACTTGTGGTCTGGATATCACCAGTTGAGGGTGAACGAGGAAGATATTCCAAAGACGGCGTTCAGGACCAGGTATGGGCATTTTGAGTTTCTTGTCATGCCTTTTGGTCTCACGAATGCCCCCGCAGCATTTATGGATTTGATGAACCGTACGTTCAGTCCTTACTTGGATCAGTTTGTGGTAGTGTTCGTTGACGACATCTTGATTTATTCGACGTCGTCAGCTGAGCATGAGAGGCATCTGCGGATAGTGCTGCAGACGTTGAGAGAGCATAAACTATTTGCCAAGTTCGAGAAGTGCGATTTCAGGCAGAGTGAAGTCAAGTTCCTTGGTCATGTGGTCTCGAAGGATGGAGTTTCTGTGGATCCTTCGAAGGTTGAGGCAGTGATGAGTTGGAGTCGCCCTACCACGGTTACAGAAATCCATAGCTTCCTTGGACTGGCCAGGTATTACAAGCGCTTCATTGAAGGGTTTTCCGGTATTGCTTCGGCTCTGACCAAATTGACCAGGAAAGACACTCAATTCGTATGGTCGGATGAGTGTGAGAAGGCTTTTATTGAGCTGAAGACTAGATTGACTACAGCTCCGGTGTTGACTATTCCTACTAGTGGTGGTGGATTAGTCATTTACAGCGATGCATCTAATCAGGGTTTGGGGTGTGTGTTGATGCAGAATGGTAGTGTTGTTGCTTATGGTTCTAGACAGTTGAAGGCACATGAGCGGAACTACCCTACTCTTGATCTAGAGCTAGCAGCAGTGGTGTTTGCCTTGAAGATTTGGAGGCACTATCTTTATGGTGAGAAATTTGAACTCTTTTCCGATCACAAGAGTTTGAAGTATCTATTCTCCCAGAAGGAATTGAACATGAGGCAGAGAAGATGGATGGAACTCATTAAGGACTATGATTTCACCTTGGAGTATCATCCCGGAAAGGCGAATGTGGTGGCGGATGCCTTGAGTAGGAAACCGCGGGTAATCATGGCATCGATTATGGTGCGGGAGTGGCGCATGTTAGAAGCTGCATCTGAGTTCGACCTTATGCCCGCAGGAGCAGGACAGGGAATCTTTCTCGGTAGTATCACCTTACAGCCCACCTTGATCTCCAGGATCATTCAGGGTCAGACACTTGATGAGTTTGCTCAGGCGAGGATTGCTGAGATGACTGCTGACCCGGATGTGGAGGGTCCTTCTGAGTGGATGATTGGGGATGATGGAGGGTTGAGATTTCGAGGGAGATTGTATGTACCGAGTGTTGATAACCTCAGGGAGGAGATCATGCGGGAAGCACATAGGTCTCGATATACCATACATCCACGAGGTACTAAAATGTATATGGATCTACGAAGGCAGTTTTGGTGGTATGGTATGAAGAGGGATGTGGCAGAACACGTGTCGAAGTGTCTTACCTGTCAACAGGTGAAGGCAGAGCATCAGAGACCAGCAGGAATGTTGAACCCCTTATCGATTCCTGTTTGGAAATGGGAAGATATCTCTATGGACTTTGTGACTGGATTACCTAGGTCCAGGCAAAGTTATGACTCGATTTGGGTGATTGTTGACCGGTTGACGAAATCAGCACATTTCCTTCCGTTGGCAAAAACGTACTCAGGGGATGCATTGTGTAAGTTGTACGTGAACGAGATAGTGAGGCTTCATGGAGTACCTGTAACGATTCTCTCTGATCGTGGCGCTCGTTTCACTTCTGAATTCTGGTGTAGGTTCCATAAGGCATTTGGTACATCTCTTGCTATGAGCACTGCATTTCACCCACAGACAGACGGGCAGACCGAGAGAGTGAATCAGGTGATGGAGGACATGCTCAGAGCTTGTGTTCTGGATTTTAAGGATAGTTGGGCGGATCATCTGCCATTGATAGAGTTTGCCTACAACAACAGCTATCACTCTAGTATCGGTATGGCTCCATATGAGGCTCTTTATGGTAGGCCATGTAGGACTCCTATCTGTTGGGCGGAAGCAGGGGATAAAGGACTCATCGGTCCTGAGATTGTACAGGAGACTACAGAGAAGGTCACTACTATTCGGGACAGAATCCGAACCGCTCAGAGTAGACAGAAGAGTTATGCTGACTTGAAGAGGAGACCGTTGGAGTTTGAAACAGGTGATCATGTGTTCTTGAATGTCTCACCCATGAAAGGTGTGGTGGGATTTGGCAAGAAGGGGAAACTCACACCGAGTTATGTTGGACCCTTTGAGATTCTAGAAAGGGTTGGTAACTTGGCATATCGTCTTGCTTTACCTGTTAGCATGTCGGGTGTGCACAATGTCTTCCATGTGTCTATGCTCAGGAAGTACGTTCGAGATGAGTCTCACGTGATTGATCACGGTACGATCGAAGTGAACACGGATGTGACGTTTGTAGTTGAACCTGTTCGTATCTTGGATAGGTCTATGAAGAAACTTCGTAGGAAAGAGGTTGATCTCGTGAAGGTGTTGTGGAGTCATCATGATGAGGGTGATGCATCATGGGAGTTAGAATCTGACATGAGGACGAGGTATCCACAGCTTTTAGGGGAATTGGGTACTTGAATTTCGGGACTAAATTCCTTTAAGGGGGATAGATTGTAATACCCGAAATTTTCATTTTCAATTCGAGTATTTGTGTTGAGTGATTGTTATACGATTTAACGATTATTGGTCGATAATAATTCACTTTTACATTAATCAAAGTTTCGGAACAATTATTTTTAACGAAAAGCTCGAAATACTCGGTTTGAGAAATCGACTTTTTCTACGTACGAAATTTGGAGAAACTTCCTTCATGAAAGTTGCAGAGCTTATCGATACGAGTCCGTACACGTGTGGAACACGAAGATCAGATTTTTTCTGAATTAGTTATCGAATTACGAAGTTTTCCAAAACTTGTATATATAGAAAATTTTTTTGGGAAACCCTAATTTCCACCGGCCTCCTTCTCTTTCTTTTTCTGGAAACCTCACTGTTCACCCTCTCTCTCAAACTCTCGCATCGTTCTCTCTCTCAACCGAAAAGGAGAGCAAAGTTCTCCTTAATTGTTCTCCCTCCACAGACCACCTCTCGACCTCAAACCAAGTCCAAGGCGTTCGTCTCGAGCTGCTCTAGCTCCCAGAGGCAGTTTTACAAGGCGGCGCGGCCTGTAGCGGCGGCGGCCCGGCCCGAACCGAAAACCACCATTTTCTGTTCGAGCTTGATATCTCGAGCTACACTCCACCATTTCACTTGATTCTTGGCTCATTGAGCTCGGCTCAACTTCCTCTACAAGCACCAAGAAGGACCGGAACTGGGTCGAACGTTTTCACGTTCGTCGGAGCTCGACCCGAACTCATCGAAACACCGAAACTTTCGATCAAGATATCTCGAGCTATACACGATCGTTTCTTGTGATTCTTGGCTTGTTGAGTTCGCAAGGAAGTTCTGAACAAGTTTCCATAAGGGATCGGGGCCTGAGGTTGCAGTTTTCACGTCGGTTTTCAAGCTCGCTGGTTTCTGGAATTTTTCCGGCCGCCGACTGTAAATAGGTAATTTCGATCCCTTCCCGTCATTTTTAGGTCTTCTGCTAGTTATGAAAGTTGCTCAGAATGATGAAACGAAGGGGACAAGCTCGGCCCCGACACCATTGGCGGTGGTCGGTGGCGGCTCTGTCCCTAACTCCGGTGGCCTTTTCCGGCCACCTCCGGAGGTCTAAAATTTGGTTTCTGTCCATTTTATGATTCTATGTTTCGATACGATCATTTCGGGGTATTATACGCATTTTTCGGATATCGTATGAATTAGTCATGAATTTTGTGATTTCGATCGATTTCGATCATTAGATTTTTGATCTGTGAAATTATGACCGTCGGATGAACTTGTAAATTTGCTATGATGTTCATATGACTGTCCCAGAGGCTTTGTGTGGTCATGGGCGAAGATCCGACCGTTGGATCTTCGTATATGTGAAAAACGGTAATTAGGGGAGCGATTCGTGAGAAACCGCTCGACGGATTTTAATGTAAATTAGAATCCGGCCGTTAAATGGTAGTTAAATTATGTGTTGAAATTGTTGGCTAAATTCGAATCACATTTGATTAGGTGATTGACGGATTTTATTTGAGTGGGCTATTCGGCGTAATTATAATTATAATTATATTGAAGTCGCAGCGGGAGTTTCGAGGTGAGTAAAACTCACGTGGTTCATATTACGAACCGAATGTTTTAAATTTATTTATTTATGGTAATTGTGTGAAAAATATTTACGGATTAAATATTTGTTTTAAATTTTCATGGACTTGAATCACCACGGTCCATAGGTAAGTAAAATGAATTTTTAACTATACAAATGAATTTCATGATTTTCTTGTGTGAACTATAGATGGTATTAGTGGTCATTCCTAAGTGGATGATTACGTATATATATATATATATATTGATGAGTGGATTGTTGTGTGATGATATGATTGAGTAGAATTGATGAATTGATTGTATTTCAATTGTGTAATTTCATAATGATATGGTGTATCTTGGTTGGGTTGATTTCAGTATGTGATATTATATGTTGTACTCATTTATGGGTTCAGGGTCGACGTAGTGACCGGTGTGGGGTAATCGGACGCTCTAATCCTGGGTGGATGATGGGATACGATTGGTTGAGTATGTGGAATTATTGGACGTTCTAAATATGTATATAGGTATACATATTGATGAAATACAATAATTATAAATATGTCGGATGCCATAACCTAGGCCAGGTGACGGGCTACGATTCAGTTCGTACCCCTGGCTCACACGAAGCTGGTTCAGAGTCATCAACGCCTATCTCGAGTTGGACAGGAGAAAGTGGTTTATAGATGAGGAATTGACTCCTTTTTATTTACTGGGAAGTAACTTTTTGCACCACAATTGCGTGCTTGGCGGATGGAGGGGTAGAAGATGACTTTTCCTCAGAAGACACGAAGTTGCTCTTTATTTATGGGTTCGCTTTCAAAGCGAGCTCAAATTGACTTATAATGAGTTCGCAGGACTTAGATAAGAGCTTGGTTGTTATCCTATCATTTGTTTCTATCTTTAAGTGTATGTAGATTCTGGCCTTTGACTGGTCATCTAATGCAATAAACCTTTATTTCAAAAAAAAAAAAATATATATATATATATATATATATATACAGCGCTTCTCCACTGCGGATGTCTGCAGTTTTTCTTAGGTACGGATTTTAGGTTTTGACCCACTTTTCGATCATATTTTCACATCCTAACCGTTTAGTTTTTAGGTCCTAATGTATAGATCACCTCTGTAAAATTTCAGCCAAATTGGTGATCGTTAAGGCATCCAAAACTGCAATTTACAACAATGTACACGAACGGTTCCAGTTCGGCAGATTCGGTTCGTTCGTGTAAATTGCAGTTTTGGATGTCTTAACGATCACCAATTTGGCTGAAATTTTGCAAAGGTGATCTATACATTAGGACCTAAAAATTGGACGGTTAAGATATGAAAATATGATCGAAAAGTCAGTCAAAACTGGAAATCCGTACCTTGTTTCTTAGGTGCGGATATCCGCACCTGAGGAAAGTTATATATATATATATATATATATATATACACACACACACACACACATACATACATACATATATATGTGTGTGAGGGTAATATTGGTAAAATTTAGCACATACATACATACATATATATGTGTGTGAGGGTAATATTGGTAAAATTTAGTTGTGGAGAGCAAACACTATTTTCTAAATAAAACAATTATGTAGTAAATTTGTTATAAATGTAGTAAGTTTGGTTCAATTATAATATAACTTTGGTTCAACTAAAATGCAACTTTTATTCAATTAGATAAAAATGAGTTTCTGATAAACGTTCTAATACTATAGACAACCACATGACTTTACATATATGACTAATACGATTTAAGGATAATAGTTATGTAGAAACAAATGAGTGGGTGGAATGAAAGTAGATATAGACCTAATATAATGTACTTAGATATTTGAATAATTTTATTAATTAAGCCAATAAAATTTAAGAGTTAAATTTTCAAAATTCCATAAATGCCCTTGATTTATGAAAACTCAAAGGATTATAACATATAAAGGATAGACTAATAACTGTATATCAATCATGCTCACCTAAAGACAGTTTTAAGGGACTATGAGAGACAACTAAATCTCAACCACATGTATTAAATTTAAAGGTAGAAATTATAACGACTTAAAGCTATCCATTTATTCTCAGCCGTCAGATTCACTTATCCCTTACTGTCCCTAAAAAACTGTCAATTAGGTGAGCAGCTCTTAACTCTATATATAAAGAAATAGAAAAAGGAAATACAAAGAAATAGAACGTGAGAGTCTTCAACTCCCTTGCAATTTGAGAGAAGAAAAACTATTATTAACAAAAAAAAAACATGAAAATTAAAAGAAGCCAATGAGCATGCAAGTAAGCACGTATAAAGAGGCTAGTTCTTACTTTTTTCTCAAATTTAAAAATGTGGTGATATAATCTATCAGTCTTGTTCACCTAAGAGACGGTGAAAGATAAGTGGATCTCAATCACATGTATTAAATTTAAATCTTGAAATTATAACAACTAAAAACTGTGCATTTATCCTCGACTCTCAGATGCACTTGTTCCTTAGGTGAGCAGCTCTTCATAATATATATTTCTCAGAAAACATCAAAACTAAATATAATTTCATTATATTCGTTCTCTGTTACAATAAATCAATAATAAGTTTTTGTTTCTTCCCTTTCTCTGAAATATAAATAAAAGTTGTTGTAGCCAAAAAAAAAAAAAATTCTTAACCACTAATGACAATCAAGGCTCGCAAAGTAGCAAGTTCGATCAGCTAATATCTGAATTTTACAGTTTATCCCCCAATTGTTCTATCAACCAAATCCCAATAGCCAACGTGGCTAGACATTTTGTTGTTAGCTAGTGAAAATCAAATTTGGGTGGCCTAACCAAGTTATCAACCTACCAATCTTTTGGGATCAGTGAGATTTCTCTTGTTTCATTTAATAGTTTAGGCTTTGTTCGAGGGGTATAATGGTATATAAATGTTAAGGTTGAGATTAACTAGACTTTAGCTCGGCAGCATGAAGCTGCAATCCTTTTATCCGATACCGATGGTGGAATCTCGACCAATCTTCCCACATATTGATCCCTCCAAGGGACTAGGTCATTCTAGAGTCCAAAACATCTGTCAAATGTGGTTCAGGTGGGACATTTTCCTAGCGGAATCAAAGTTTTAAGACTTGTTGCAGTTAGCCAAGCAAGGAAGGACAGTTCCTGGATTTGGGCATACTTGTGAACATGTGAATTGTGAATAAAGGCTCTTTAATTGTCACTAATTTCTTCAAATTTAATGCACCTTTTATTTTACTAAATATTTTAGATGATTTCAATATGAGTTTTTATTTTCTAGCTAAAAAGTATTCTAAAGAGTATTTTGGACGATTTATATTTTGATAAAGTCTATGACAGTTTTTTGAGTTGAAAATGTCATCCATTATGCAATTCAGTAAGAAATATACTAATGACTTGCCCCTATGGGGCTGTCAGAAAAGTCATTACATAGAGCAAACTACACTAGCACACCCCTCACACGAGTATGCTACACACAACATATCCCTAGCACACCCACATTTTTGGTATAAGTGCAAAAACAAGAAAACTAAGCTACCCCAAGAACAAATAAAATTAAGCAAGAAGCAGCTTGTCTCTTGGTGATCTTCACCACTCAAAAAATGAAAAATGACCTAGTCTCCTATGTAAAAAAAAGAAGCCAGGCCCGATACTAAAATAAAAAAGAAAGCGGAAAAAATCAAGAAGACACAAACCCACACTAGGAAGGCCCAGTCTCCATCTTGAGGCCCAGTATTCCCAACGATGGGAAAACCCTAACCTGCATAGAATCTCCATCGATGGTTGCAATGTCGCCAGCGCCGCTATCACAACTTGGTCGTCCTCCCCCACAACATGATCACTGCCACTGGCACCACTCAACGGATCCAAACCTTTTAACAGGGTCACCTTGTCCCAGTCTACATCGTCGCTGCCAGCGCTGACACGAGCAGAGGATTGCGACCAACACCCAGATGCAGTGCAACCACCGTTGTAGGCCAGAACCCCTAAATAGCTGCCGCCGTCAGAGACACGACCCAACATATCCAGAACCCACCAGCCACCGCCACCATCAACCGATGTCGTCGACCAATCTACCTCAAAGTCCATGGATCTAAGTGAAAAAACCAAGAGCAAATCATGGTCACCAACATCCTAACTCAAGAAACTAGGAGCAAAGTCTGCCCCATCTCGATCACTATCCCCAACAATGATCCAATCCCAGCCCGAAATCCATCATGACGATGAAGATCGCCATTAACCTCCGTCAAGATAGGGCAAATGGCTGCACCATCCACCACAAGGAGGAGAAGAAGTAAGAGTAGGCCTAAACCTACAAAGATCTCTGAGGACAAGGAATGGAGAAGGTGTAGAGCCATTAGCCTTGAAGGTCGGCGGTCACAAACCCTAGCAGCGAAAGTGCTAGGTCGGGAGAGAGTTTTCATCCTCTATACAATTTAAAAAAGGTCTGAATGAGTGAAGTCTATGACACTAAATGAGCTTCAAATTTAATGGCCCTTTTATTTTACTAAATATTTTAGATGACTTCATTATGAGCTTTAATTTCTAGCTAATAAGTATTTTGAAGGGTATTTTAGACAATCTATATTTTGGTGAAGTCTGTGACACTAAGTGAGCGCTTAGATTTATAATATAGATAGATAGATAGATCTAGAGTTAGTGAAGTAGTTTGTTAAAGTTACTAACTGACCAAATAAATGAAGGGTGTTTTTAAATGTACCCAGCAAAATTCTTTGTACACCCAGCAAATTTTTTTATTTAAAAATATATCTAATTAAATCATATAATTTCCCAAACTAACCTTATCATGTACCCAACAAAAGAAACATGGCGATGGAAAGTTCCCAGTGTTCATCATTCCTTATACCAATCCTCTTTGGTGATTTCGATTAACCAATCCTTATTTTATGTTTTTTGAAAACCATGGATTAACTAATTTACGTCTTGTCCATTGATCACTACTCTTGGGTATGTTAGTTTAACTCGATTGATTTTGTGGGAAGAAAAGGCCTTTTATATTAAACTCGATTGAATTTGTGGGATATATCCTAATATATAAAGAAGGGAGGGATTCCTGCATGTAATTGGAAATTTGAAACAGTGGAGTTTGATTATATAAGAATTGGACAGATTGTCTCCAACGAACAGCAATCGATGAACTTTGCCAACACCCGCATGTACATTGTTATGAAAACAAAGGCTAATTTATACCTAATCTTTCTTTGTTTCCCTCCTCCTTACTTTGATATTATTTTGTGTGATCCTATTACTCACTGAATTCATTTCAAAAACAAATATGGGGTTTTCGAATTTACTATAGCTAAGTGAAATTCTTGTTTTGAAAGTTCTTGTTTTTCTTTGTGTGTGATGTCCTGGAAATTCATATTTATTTTCCGAGGATTTTCTGGAATCTAAATTGTGGTTATTGGATGGTTTTTTGGCTCGTGGACGGAGCGGAAGTGTGTCAGACGAATATTTAGTGGAAGATTTTGGTTGTAGGGGGTTTCACACAGGTTGACTTTTTATTCGATGGGATTCTCAGAAAACTTCTTTCACAAAAGTCGTAGAGAGAGTCAATACGAGTTCATGGACATGCGGAACGCGAGAATCGAAGTTCGTATGAGAAAGTTATGAACGATTGAAAATTGGGAAAATTCTATAAATATGAGAAAATTTGAGGAATTTGCAAAGAAGGACATAAATTTTTGAAAACAGAAAAATGACTCTCTCTCTCTCTCCCGAGCCCAGATTTCTTCCTCTCTAGTTTTCCTGCCATATCTTCCTCATCCGCCCACCGATTGACGTGAAACGAAGTGGGGTTTTCTCATCTCGACTTCCTTTACAAGCTTGTAGAAGAAATCGAAGTGAAATATGAGCTGTAGGAGGCGCTGCAAGGCCGAGAAGAAAAAATCACCTCCATTGGTTCTTCCTCCTTCGGCCACCATAGCCGGTGGTTCTTGAGGGCTTTTGGAGCCCAGATGACGTTGATGCTTCTCCCAAAGCAGCTTGGGACGATTTCACTTGTGGAGGACGAATCAAAGCTTTGAAGTTCTAGGGTTTTAATAAGTCTGATTTGTTCTAAGGTTCGATCGATTGGTTTATAATTGGACTTTGTTGTAGTTATGAAAATTGAAATTGGGGTTGAGATGAAGAACTTTGGTGTTGGAAGTTTTGCCAAATTCCGACTTTGGTACGGCAGCGGCCCCGCCACTATAGTGGTGTTTTCCTGTGGTTTCCTACCACCTCAAGGATATTTTCTGTTCCTGATTTCGATCCATTCGTCAATAAGAGTATTTCGATATACAATATGTAATTTTTGGAGATCGTATGAGCATGTTAGGATTTTTGTGATTTAGATAGTTTCAGTTATCGATCCATGAGGATTCGACTAACCGATCGACTTGTGGTTTTGTCACATCGATCGTAGAAGTGTTCCAGAGACTTAGGGAGGTCTCGGATGTGGTTTTCAGGGTTGTTGTTTGATTAGGGGATTCGAGCTTTAATCACTTGTAATATGTGTACTAAGTTGAGACTATTGGTGATTAGGTGCTTCTTAAGGTGCTTTAGACGTGTTGTTGGTATGAGTGTTAGTTCAGTTCTGTATAGAAGACGCAGCGGGATTCTGAGGTGAGTAATCTCACAATGTTCATTTACGAACGGATTAAGTGGTTAATTTTGAATAGTTTTTGAAATGATATTTGTTTGAAATGATATGGACTTGATCGACTACGATACATAGCCTTGCGGTTCACAGGTAGGAAAATGAGTTTAAGTATAAACATGATTTTCTCAAGTTTTGTGAATTGTGAACTATAGTTGATATTAGTGGTATTCCTGAGTGAATGACCACGTATATATATATATATATATAAATATATATATATATATATATATATATATTGACGTGAAATATATGTATTCTTGTGGGTTGATGGGTGATTTAGGTGATAGGAATTGATGGGTTTCAATCTATTGTCATAAGGCTTGACTTTTCGGGAAACATAGTTTTAGAAATTGGGAATTTCTATTGTTTGAAAAATGTCAAGATTTGGTGTGAGTTGCTTAATGATTCGAATCTAACGGCTAGGGGGTCCGACGATTCGAAGGTCACAGGGTCACTTCTTCTTTTGATTTGGTTTAACATTTTGGGTCCAAAGCGACTTGCTTAATGTTTTGAATTGACGACCAAGGAGGTCTAACAATCGGAGGTCACGGGATGACGTCTCCTTTTGAGAGTTGAGTAACTTTTGGTCCGGAGTGACCACTTTGAAAGGTTTTGATTTGACGACTGGAGAGCTCAAAGGATTCGGGGTTATTGGGAGTCTGTCACGCCCCGAATTTTAGAATAACAATTCAAAATCCGAAACATGAAAATACTACTACTCAAAATCATCATCCTGAAAATTTCATTTTCTTAACATACTCACCACACGAAATAAAACTAAACCGAATTTAGTCTCGGTTAATTATTACAACTCAAATCCAAAATGTAATGTAAAGTTCTAAATGAGCATACACACACCTCACAACTAATTAATAACAAAACTGCTGAAACACCTAAGCAGCTCGATCACCACCCTAGTTATCCTGACCTGCAGGAATATCCTCTACACCATTGAATAGTGTACCGGGATTGCAACAACACAAAACCCGGTAAGCTTATGAAAGCTTGTATGAGTAAAAGAATGAACTGTTACTTAATTTAATCTCATTTATTTCCACACACAGCAACACTCAATTATTTCCACATATGCAATTAATAACAATCTCAATCAACACCAATTCAATATATCAAGACAACCCTACTCACAACTTTTCCCACAACTCTCATCGTCGTATTTATAAAAATACGGTACTTGACAGACTAGAGCTCTAACTGAATCGTAGCCCGTCACCTGGCCTAGGTTATGGCATCCGACATATTTATCAATTATTGTATTTCATCAATATGTATACCTATATACATATTTAGAACGTCCAATAATTCCACATACTCAACCAATCGTATCCCATCATCCACACTAGGATTAGAGCGTCCGATTACCCACACCAGTCATTACGTCGACCCTAAACCCATAAATGAACACAATATATAATATCACATACTGAAATCAACCCAACCAAGATACATCATATTATTATGGAATTACACAATTGTAATATAATCAACTCATCAATTCTACTCAATCATATCATCACACAACAATCCACTCATCAATATATATTTTCCACGTAAATATATATATACGTAATCATCCACTCAGGAATGACCACTAATACCATCTATAATTCACACAAGAAAATTATGAAATTCATTTGTATAGTTAAAATTCATTTTACTTACCTATGGACCGTGGTGATTCAAGTCCATGAAATTTTAAAAACAAATATTTAATCCGCAAATATTTTTCACACAATTACCAAAAATAAATAACTTAAAATGCTCGGTTCGTAATATGAACCACGTGAGTTTTACTCACCTCGAAACTCCCGCTGCGTCTTCAATATAATTATAATTTATAATTAACGCCGAATAGCCCACTCAAATAAAATCCGTCAATCACCTAATCAAATGTGATTTGAATTTAGCCAACAATTTCCACACATAATTTAACTACTAATTAACGGCCAGATTCTAATTTACATTAAAATCCGACGAGCGGTTTCTCACGAATCGCTCCCCTAATTACCGTTTTTTCACATATACGAAGATCCAACGGTCGGATCTTCGCCCATGACCACACAGAGCCTCTGAGACAGTCATATGATCATCATAACAAATTTACAAGTTCATCCGACGGTCATCATTTCACAGATCAAAAATCTAACGATCGAAATCGATCGAAATCACAAAATTCATAACTAATTCATACGATATCCGAAAAATGCGTATAATACGCCGAAATGATCGTATCGAAACATAGAATCATAAAATGGACAGAAACCAAATTTTAGACCTCCGGAGGTGGCCGGAAAAGGCCGCCGGAGTTAGGGATAGAGCCGCCACCGACCACCGCCAATGGTGTCGAGGCCAAGCTTGTCCCCTTCGTTTCATCATTCTGAGCAACTTTCATAACTAGCACAAGACTTAAAAATGACGGGAAGGCATCGAAATTACCGATTTACAGTCGGCGGCCGGAAAATATGCAGAAACCGGTGAGCTTGAAAACCGACGTGAAAAGTGCAACCTCAGGCCCCGATCCCTTCTGGAAACTTGTTCAGAACTTCCTTGCGAACTCAACAAGCCAAGAATCACAAGAAACGATCGTGTATAGCTCGAGATATCTTGATCGAAAGTTTCGGTATTTCGATCCGTTCGGGTCGAGCTCCGATGAACGTGAAAACGTTCGACCCAGTTCCCGGTCCTTCTTGGTGCTTGTAGAGGAAGTTGAGGCGAGCTCAATGAGACAAGAATCAAGTGAAATGATGGAGTGTAGCTCGAGATATCGAGATCGAACCGAAAATGGCCGTTTTCGGTTCGAGCTGTGCCGCCGCCTCCACGGGCTGCGCCGCCTTGTGAAACTGCCTCCGGGAGCTAGAGCAGCTCGAGACGAACGCCTGAGACTTGGTTTGAGGTCGAGAGGTGGTCTGTGGAGGGAGAACAATTAAGGAGAACTTTCCTCCCCTTTTCGGTCGAGAGCGACTGTGAGAGAGAGAGAACCAGTTTTTTTTTCTTTTCTTTTTCCAGAAACAGAAGGAAGAAGAAGAACCGGTAGAAGAAAAAATTAGGGTTTCCAAAAATTTTTCTATATATACATGTTTCGGAAAACTTCGAAATTCGATAATTGTAAAAATAAATGATTATCGAACATATATCGTGAAATCGCATAATAATCATTCGATACAATCACTCGAATTTAAAATGGAAATTGCGGGTATTACAATCTACCCCCCTTAAAGGAATTTCGTCCCGAAATTCAAGTACCCAATTCCCCAAAAAGCTGTGGATACCTCGTCCTCATGTCAGATTCTAACTCCCATGATGCATCACCCTCATCATGATGACTCCACAACACCTTCACGAGATCAACCTCTTTCCTACAAATTTCTTTGTAGACCTATCCAAGAGACGAACAGGTTCAACCACAAACGTCACATCCGGGTTCACTTCGATCGTACCGTGGTCAATCACGTGAGACTCGTCTCGAACATACTTCCTGAGCAGAGACACATGGAAGACATTGTGCACACCCGACATGCTAACAGGTAAAGCAAGACGATATGCCAAGTTAACAACCCTTTCTAGAATCTCAAAGGGTCCAACATACCTCGGTGCGAGTTTCCCCTTCTTGCCAAATCTCACCACACCTTTCATAGGTGAGACTTTCAAGAACACATGATCACCTGTCTCAAACTCCAACGGTCTCCTCTTCAAGTCAGCATAACTCTTCTGTCTACTCTGAGCGGTTCGGATTCTGTCCCGAATAGTAGTGACCTTCTCTGTTGTCTCCTGTACAATCTCAGGTCCGATGAGCCCGTTATCCCCTGCTTCCGCCCAACAGATAGGAGTTCTACATGGCCTACCATAAAGAGCCTCATATGGAGCCATACCGATACTAGAGTGATAGCTGTTGTTGTAGGCAAACTCTACCAATGGCAGATGATCCGCCCAACTACCCTTAAAATCCATAACACAAGCTCTGAGCATGTCCTCCATCACCTCATTCACTCTCTCGGTCTGTCCATCTGTTTGTGGGTGAAATGCAGTGCTCATAGCAAGAGACGTACCAAATGCCTTATGGAACCTACGCCAGAATTCTGAAGTGAAACGAGCATCACGATCAGATACAATCGTCACAGGCACTCCATGAAGCCTCACTATCTCGTTCACATATAACTTACACAATGCATCACCTGAGTACGTTTTTGCCACCGGAAGGAAGTGTGCCGATTTAGTCAACCGGTCAACAATCACCCAAATCGAGTCATAACTTTGCCTGGATCTGGGCAATCCAGTCACAAAGTCCATAGAGATGTCTTCCCATTTCCAAACAGGAATCGATAAGGGGTTCAGCATTCCTGCTGGTCTCTGATGCTCTGCCTTCACCTGTTGACAGGTAAGACACTTCGACACGTGTTCCGCCACATCCCTCTTCATACCATACCACCAAAACTGCCTTCGTAGATCCATATACATTTTAGTACCTCCTGGATGTATAGTATATCGAGACCTATGTGCTTCTCGCATGATCTCCTCCCTGAGGTTATCAACACTCGGTACATACAATCTCTCTCGAAATCTCAACCCTCCATCAGCCCCAATCATCCACTCAGAAGGACCCTCCACATCCGGGTCAGCAGTCATCTCAGCAATCCTCGCCTGAGCAAACTCATCAAGTGTCTGACCCTGAATGATCCTGGAGATCAAGGTGGGCTGTAAGGTGATACTACCGAGAAAGATTCCCTGTCCTGTTCCTGCGGGCATAAGGTCGAACTCAGATGCAGCTTCTAACATGCGCCACTCCCGTACCATAATCGATGCCATGATTACCCGCGGTTTCCTACTCAAAGCATCCGCCACTACATTCGCCTTTCCGGGATGATACTCCAAAGTGAAATCATAGTCCTTAATGAGCTCCATCCATCTCCTCTGCCTCATGTTCAATTCCTTCTGGGAGAATAGATACTTCAAACTCTTGTGATCATAAAAGAGTTCAAATTTCTCACCATAAAGATAGTGCCTCCAAATCTTCAAGGCAAACACCACAGCTGCTAGCTCTAGATCATGAGTAGGGTAATTCCGCTCATGTACCTTCAACTGTCTAGAACCATAAGCAACAACACTACCATTCTGCATCAACACACACCCCAAACCCTGATGAGATGCATCGCTGTAAATGACTAATCCACCACCACTAGTAGGAATAGTCAAGACCGGAGCTGTAGTCAATCTAGTCTTCAGCTCAATGAAAGCCTTCTCACACTTGTCCGACCATACGAACTGAGTGTCTTTCCTGGTCAATTTGGTCAAAGCCGAAGCAATACCAGAAAACCCTTCAATGAAGCGCCTGTAATACCCGGCCAATCCAAGGAAGCTACGGATTTCTGTAACCGTAGTAGGGCGACTCCAACTCATCACTGCTTCAACCTTCGAAGGATCCACAGAAACTCCATCCTTCGAGACCACATGACCAAGGAACTTGACTTCACTCTGCCAAAAGTCGCACTTCTCGAACTTGGCAAATAGTTTCTGCTCTCTCAATGTCTGCAACACTATCCGCAGATGCCTCTCATGCTCAGCTGACGACCTTGAATAAATCAAGATGTCGTCAACGAACACTACCACAAACTAATCCAAGTAAGGACTGAACGTACGGTTCATCAAGTCCATAAATGCTGCGGGGGCATTCGTGAGACCAAAAGGCATGACAAGAAACTCAAAATGTCCATACCTGGTCCTGAACGCCGTCTTTGGAATATCTTCCTCCTTCACCCTCAACTGGTGATATCCAGACCCCAAGTCAATCTTCGAGAATACAGTAACTTCTCTAAGCTGATCGAACAAGTCATCAATCCTAGGTAAAGGGTACCTATTCTTGATGGTCACCTTGTTCAACTGTCGATAATCCACACATAGACGAAGTGAACTATCCTTCTTCTTCACAAACAACACTGGTGCGCCCCAAGGAGACACACTTGCCTGTATGAACCCTTGTGCAAGTAAGCCCTCAATCTGAACCTTCAACTCCTGAAGTTCAGCTGGAGCCATTCGATAGGGTGCTTTCGACACAGGTGAAGTACCTGGTATCACATCAATGGAGAAGTCCATTACCCTTTTCAGGGGTAACCCAGGGATCTCCTGAAACACGTCTTCATACTCTGAAACTACAGGAATCCCTGTAATCTTTGAAGTACTACTCCTTGATTCAATATGGGCCAAAATCCCTATCCTCATGGTGATGTCAGACTTCAGGCAACGGTAATGAAACACCGGTTGTCCCGGAACATGAAAGGACACAATCATCCTAAAGCAATCAATAACAGCATGGTTCGGGCTCAACCAATCCATACCCAAAATCACATCATACGTGTGATCCGGAATCACAATCAAAGATGCAGAGAACTCTCTGCCACCAATCCCAATAGGGCAATCATCACAATGCATGCTAAGCTCAAGAGACACACCGAGAGGTGATGTAACACACAATGATCTAGTCAGAGGCATAGTAATCAAACCCAAAACATCCACAACCGAACTAGATATGAAAGAGTGTGAGGCTCCCGTATCAAACAGTACTCTAGCAAGAAAGTGATAAACAGATAAGGTACCTTCCACTCCCGTGCCTGCCTGACCGATGGCAAAGACCCTAGCATGAGCAGGTGGTAACTGCCTCTGCTGGTTACCCTGCACTCTACCCTGAATCCGAGGACAATCCCTAGCCTGATGCCCTGCCTGTCCACAACTATAGCATAACCTACCCCGTGGCTTCGTGCACGCACGAGAGATGTGGCCCGGCTCGCCACAGTTAAAGCACTTCACTGGAGCTGCTGGTGCTCTCTGCCTGATAGGCATAGCCTGAACAGGAGAAGCTACTGCTGCCCTAGCTAGAACCTGATGCTGAAACTGAGTCCTCTGTCTCTTCCAGAACCCACCCCTGAAGTCTCTAGCTCTACTGCTCCCTGCTATGGCCTTTCCCTTGCCATGGAAGTCTCTCTTAGCAGACTCCTTCTCTCTACGAATCAGGTTCTGCTGCTCAATGATCTGTGCCTTAGCCAAGATCTCTCTCTTGGTCTTCAGATCCAAGATGGCTACATCACGCTCAATCGAATGACTCAACCCTCTCTGAAACTTCTTGGCCAAGTCCTCATCCTCCATCTGCCTCACATACTTGTACAATCTGGAGAACTCCGCATCATACTCAATTACGGTCATCTTCCCCTGTACAAGTGCAAGGAACTCTCGCTCCAACCTCTCCTTCACTGCTGGTGGAAAGTACTTCTCCCTGAACAGCCTCTCAAAGCCGTCCCATGTCAAGGTAGACACCTCAATGCTCCTCTGAGTGACGTTCCACCACACCCTAGCCTCATCCTTCAGCATGAAAGCGGCTAGCTTCCTCTTATCGGTCTCAGTGCAATCAAGCAGATCGAAATAAGTCTGCAAATCCTCTATCCAACGATCCGCCACCATATAATCTGTGCCTCCTCCAAACTTGGTTGCTCCCAAGCGAGTAATTTCCCTTGCTAACATCAGCAAGCGAGCAGGATTATCAACCACAGCTACAGGAGGAATAGGCTGATCCTCATAAGGTGCATCTTCCTCCGACTCGAATACTTCTTCGACTGGAGGGGCCCTACCCCTTCCTCGGCCTCTACCCCTGCCACGAGGTCTACCTCTACCCCGACCTCTGGCCTCGTTTCCCTCAATCTCCATTACTTAATAAGCATGATATACTTGATTAGTACACGCATAACACTTAAACAAAGCATAAGTCAAATGCAAGTCCATATTAACCAAGTACTGATCATACATAACGATACTTAAATTTCCTAAAAGTACTAACGTTCCTAGCCAACCTAACGCACTCACATACCCAATGACATTGTCAATATCGAAGAGCACACGATGGGGATCCGCTGCAGACGGGCCATCACTCGGTAAGTATTGACATATCACCAAAGATGTACCTTACGCTCTGATACCAAACTGTCACGCCCCGAATTTTAGAATAACAATTCAAAATCCGAAACATGAAAATACTACTACTCAAAATCATCATCCTGAAAATTTCATTTTCTTAACATACACACCACACGAAATAAAATCAAACCGAATTTAGTCTCGGTTAATTATTACAACTCAAATCCAAAATGTAATGTAAAGCTCTAAATGAGCATACACACACCTCACAACTAATTAATAACAAAACTACTGAAACACCTAAGCAGCTCGGTCACCTCCCTGGTTATCCTGACCTGCAGGAATATCCGCTACACCATTGAATAGTGTACCGGGATTGCAACAACACAAAACCCGGTAAGCTTATGAAAGCTTGTATGAGTAAAAGAATGAACTGTTACTTAATTTAATCTCATTTATTTCCACACACAGCAACACTCAATTATTTCCACATATGCAATTAATAACAATCTCAATCAACACCAATTCAATATATCAAGACAACCCCACTCACAACTTTTCCCACAACTCTCATCGTCGTATTTATAAAAATACGGTACTTGACAGACTAGAGCTCTAACTGAATCGTAGCCCGTCACCTGGCCTAGGTTATGGCATCCGACATATTTATCAATTATTGTATTTCATCAATATGTATACCTATATACATATTTAGAACGTCCAATAATTCCACATACTCAACCAATCGTATCCCATCATCCACACTAGGATTAGAGCGTCCGATTACCCACACCAGTCATTACGTCGACCCTAAACCCATAAATGAACACAACATATAATATCACATACTGAAATCAACCCAACCAAGATACATCATATTATTATGGAATTACACAATTGTAATATAATCAACTCATCAATTCTACTCAATCATATCATCACACAACAATCCACTCATCAATATATATTTTCCACGTAAATATATATATACGTAATCATCCACTCAGGAATGACCACTAATACCATCTATAATTCACACAAGAAAATTATGAAATTCATTTGTATAGTTAAAATTCATTTTACTTACCTATGGACCGTGGTGATTCAAGTCCATGAAATTTTAAAAACAAATATTTAATCCGCAAATATTTTTCACACAATTACCAAAAATAAATAACTTAAAATGCTCGGTTCGTAATATGAACCACGTGAGTTTTACTCACCTCGAAACTCCCGCTGCGTCTTCAATATAATTATAATTTATAATTAACGCCGAATAGCCCACTCAAATAAAATCCGTCAATCACCTAATCAAATGTGATTTGAATTTAGCCAACAATTTCCACACATAATTTAACTACTAATTAACGGCCAGATTCTAATTTACATTAAAATCCGACGAGCGGTTTCTCACGAATCGCTCCCCTAATTACCGTTTTTTCACATATACGAAGATCCAACGGTCGGATCTTCGCCCATGACCACACAAAGCCTCTGAGACAGTCATATGATCATCATAACAAATTTACAAGTTCATCCGACGGTCATCATTTCACAGATCAAAAATCTAACGACCGAAATCGATCGAAATCACAAAATTCATAACTAATTCATACGATATCCGAAAAATGCGTATAATACGCCAAAATGATCGTATCGAAACATAGAATCATAAAATGGACAGAAACCAAATTTTAGACCTCCGGAGGTGGCCGGAAAAGGCCGCCGGAGTTAGGGATAGAGCCGCCACCGACCACCGCCAATGGTGTCGGGGCCGAGCTTGTCCCCTTCGTTTCATCATTCTGAGCAACTTTCATAACTAGCACAAGACCTAAAAATGACGGGAAGGCATCGAAATTACCGATTTACAGTCGGCGGCCGGAAAATATGCAGAAACCGGTGAGCTTGAAAACCGACGTGAAAAGTGCAACCTCAGGCCCCGATCCCTTCTGGAAACTTGTTCAGAACTTCCTTGCGAACTCAACAAGCCAAGAATCACAAGAAACGATCGTGTATAGCTCGAGATATCTTGATCGAAAGTTTCGGTATTTCGATCCGTTCGGGTCGAGCTCCGATGAACGTGAAAACGTTCGACCCAGTTCCGGTCCTTCTTGGTGCTTGTAGAGGAAGTTGAGGCGAGCTCAATGAGACAAGAATCAAGTGAAATGATGGAGTGTAGCTCGAGATATCGAGATCGAACCGAAAATGGCCGTTTTTGGTTCGGGCTGTGCCGCCGCCGCCACGGGCTGCGCCGCCTTGTGAAACTGCCTCCGGGAGCTAGAGCAGCTCGAGACGAACGCCTGGGACTTGGTTTGAGGTCGAGAGGTGGTCTGTGGAGGGAGAACAATTAAGGAGAACTTTCCTCCCCTTTTCGGTCGAGAGCGACTGTGAGAGAGAGAGAACCAGTTTTTTTTCTTTTCTTTTTCCAGAAACAGAAGGAAGAAGAAGAACCGGTAGAAGAAAAAATTAGGGTTTCCAAAATTTTTTCTATATATACATGTTTCGGAAAACTTCGAAATTCGATAATTGTAAAAATGAATGATTATCGAACATATATCGTGAAATCGCATAATAATCATTCGATACAATCACTCGAATTTAAAATGGAAATTGCGAGTATTACAGAGTCACTCAGGCATATATATCGGGACTTCACGCCTTTGGCTGGGTTTGTGGATACGATCAGTTAGAGCTCTAGTCTGTTGCCATTTTACATCATATGGGGTAGCGAGGAGCTATTTGATGCTCATAAGTACGTGTTTTTAAAAGGGAGTGTCGAAGATTCTTTCTTTTAAACGTCTGGGGTAGACTTGTGTATCATATTTAATTGTCAGAGTTTCAATTATTATGATTTTGTCACAGTGTGAATTTTGTTGTTTTCTTTTGGGAAAAGAATGCGTTGTTGGGGGGAAATGGTGTGTGTTCCTTTTTACGAGTTGATAGGTTTCCTCACCGGGTGAGTTGTGCGTGTGTGTTTTGAATTACTCATACGAGCTTTCACAAGCTTACCGGGTTTATTGTGTGGCAACCTGGTGCACTATTCAATGGTGTAGGAGTTAATCCTGCAAGTCAGAATAATCATGGCTGAAGCTGAGATTGTGTGCTTACAACTATCGATAAGAAGCCAATTTTGTGACTTTACCATTATTAAGACTTCCGCTTGTAGTGAGCTCTGAGAAGCATTTACGTTTTATTTTGTTGTTGACAATTTAATTCGTAAGCTTATGTAATATATGACTCTACGGAGCGGGTCAATATTGACATAGTAGGTTCAGGGCATCAATATGTATTTAGTTGAAAATGGGAAAAATTTTCTAGGTATTTGGTATTGATGGCTGAACGATCACCCATGTATAATTATGAGATTATATATCGATTTTTATTTGTGTTAAAAATCAAGGACGTGTCATTGTGAGTTCCAAGGTTCTTAATTTTTGGCTGGATTTATAGTTTCTCTTGTTGATTTTGCTGAGAGTTTGTTTTGTATTTGAAGCTCTGTGATGGTAGAACCCATTCGGGTCCAAATCGGAGACACCTAAATCCCCACAACCCAAAACCAAATGCTAGCATTTTAACTTCTGTCCTCCATCTCTCTCACCTACAGTACATGTGTGCTAGGAAGTTTTCATCGATGTGTTTTTTTTTTTTTTTGCTGGGTATAAGATAAGGGCAACTTGGGAAATTAGGTGATTTAATTAGATATTTTTAAAAAGAAATAAATTTGCTGAGTACATTTAGAAACACCCTAAATGAATTCTCCATAAAAACAAATATAAAAAAAACCATTTTCAATTATATTATGGAAAAATTTAGTGCATAGTGTTGTAACCTGATATGACCGTATCACCAATTATATTTCAAATGCATAAAAATTCATATCCAAAATACATGAAATACCTTTACTTTTTCATTAACTTATACACATTTTAATTTTATATTTAGAACAGTCATACAAAAATCTATTGGTCGAACTGCCTAACAAAGGAGTTTCTTTATACCAGGTGAACAAGAGTAACAATATTTGTAGAAGTATTAACAAATAAGCAATGACTAACACCATCATAATGTCATTTCAATTTTGGTCTCAATTAAATCACAGGGGGCATATGATTAGAGACTCAATCCCTAAAACAAATAGTAAAAATAGTTTATCAATTATGACACATATTGTCTTTATTTTTTTCAATTCTTAACAAATATCAATATTTTTATAAAGCGTTCAGCAAGTGTCTCACATGATATGTCATAGTTAGTAAGTTGTCAAGTAGAAAGACACAACATGTAAATGTATCACATGACAACATGTAAATGTATCACATCATGTGATCAATGGCCTTTTCTTGTGTAGCCATCATTGGCTATACTTTGTTCTTCTCAGCTACTACTTCAATTTTCCTCTTCCTTATCCTCTCTACTCCTTCCACCCTATTTTCTTCTCATCTCCCCCCTCGTATCCAAACCTAATGTTGATCATCGAGGATGTAACCTCATGCCTAGAGACAGCACTGGCTCTTCAAGGCGACAACACTCTGGCAAAACCTGAGCTTGACGATGCGGCGAAGCCCACTTATCACTACCTAATGTCACTTGATCTCCTCTGACCCGAACATCATTCCACCTCATCGCTTAATCTTCGAGGAGCTCGGTCTGGTAGCCTGGGAATGACTCAATGAGCATTTCCTTTTCATTTCATCAATCTTGGAGACAAGCAGAGAGTGTTGGCCAAGAGCATGTGGTATTTCCGATCTGCCACGGTCTTTTTGGCTAACTATAATAGGATTAGTATAATTACAAAGGTGTTGCTCAATAGAAATCCGGTCTAGATTCATATCAATGGTTTGTTGTCAGCATTGATAACTATGATTTGGCCTCGTATAGTCAAATCTGTTTTGGGTTGTGTGGTGCATGTGGATGAGCGTAGGCTACGACGGATGAGACTGTCCAGGTTCTTGTGGTTATAGATCTAGATAAGTAGTTTTGCCTCTTACATATGTATCATTTATTTGATTCTTTTGCTAAGGAACTGGATTTTGAGTATGTGAATGTGCGTGGGTTGTGCTATATTTGTGGTTTATTAGTGCATAGATTTGTAGGTTGTCAGGATCCTCCCCCAAGAGTGGCTGTGGCAGCTAGTGCTTGTGCCCCTACTATGGTGCGATCGATGATTGCACCTCTGATGAGCTCAAACTGAGTTCTCACAATTAACCATGTCGGCAATTGTTAGTATATAAGTAAACAGGGATCATTCTATCCGGGGGTTGAGGGTGCTCCTGTCATTTAATATCAAAGAAAGAAGGGTTAAATACAGATTACTATCATGTGGTTTGGTCCAAAATCAATTCAGTCTCTGGACTTCTAATTTCATCAAAAACACCCCTGCACTTTTAATTTGGATCTAACAAGTCCAATTTGTTAGTTTTCTGACAATTAAATTATTTAACTTGTTAACCTGGCTCATATAAGACATATGTTTTATGATGTGGTGTCTGCAGGCCACCTCTAGTCAATTTAAGAGTAAGTCATACTATTAAAAATAAATAGTTTTTCAACTAATAATACAACTATAACTTGAACTCATAACAAAATATTAACGAAATGGACCTATTAAATCAAAATTGAAAGTGTAGGGGTGTTTTTGATGAAATTAGAAGTCCAGGGACTGAATTGATTTTGGACCTAAACCACAGGGTAGTAACCAGTATTTAGCCCTAGAAAGAAATATTAATTACAAGTATATAATAGACACGAAAATTACAAGTAAAAGGGGTTTTCAAATTGTTTTTATTTCTAATCTAATTAAGCTAATTATAATGATCAATCAAACCATGAATCAATGATAAGATGGATGGCAAAGATGTATGATGAAGTCAACAACCATTAATACGAAAAAAAGATATACAATAACAAATCACGAATCAAAACATGCACCTGAAAGAAGTCAATCAAGAAAAAGATGAATGCATGCAAAGATCTTTTTAATTTCCTTAGTTAAATCAACTAGATGAATGCACCATAATTAACCCTATTAAAAATGCAATGCTAGTGAGTTATCAATCCATTAACAAAACACATTCAACGCAATAAGCACTTAGAGGTTTGATTGATTTAAGAAAAACACACAAGTTAGAACATTAATCAAGTGTGCAATTCTCTTTGTTGATTTACTTAATGAATTATAGGTTTTTCACTTTAATTATCAAGACCTATAACACTAGCATCTTAATATGGATTCAATCATGCAATTCGAAACCTAAATTGGTCATCAAAGAAATCGAAAACATGAAAGGTTGGACTGAAGAACAAAATCAACAAACATCCAAGAACATATAATAAAATCGCAAATTTGTAATCTGAAAATCCTAAAATGTTTTCATGCTTCAAGGTTTAAAGAAAACTAAACATCAATACATATACTTTATTCTAACAAAGATCCGAAACATCCATTCAAAACAAAAACGTAGAACGCTATAGAATCTGTTTTCAAAGTTATAACACATAGAAACCGAAAACAAAAGAATAGAGGTCATGGTTACACTTTTAAAGATGCTTCAAGAATGCAAGAAGGTCTTCAAAGGTGGTGGAGGATGATGAGGCTCACGGCAAGGATAGTGAATGGAGAATGGAACTTTGCTTCACGGCTTCAAGTCTTGAACAATGGAGAGGGGCTAAAACTTTGAGAATAAAGGGGAGGTATTCCAGTTTTGATTCTGGGTTTGATAATGATTTTCACGTCTAATACTTCCCTCCTTATATAGTGCACGGCTTGGCTTGGTGTCTAGGATTTTCTGTGATTCTTCTGCATCATTCGACCTATCAAATTATTCCATAAGAATGAGAGAACAAGTCTTCCTCTTGATTACTGAAATCACCAATGAACCTAGACATAATTTTGGCCTTTTTGTATGTAGAATGTAATCGGGAAACCTAAATTAATAATTATTCTCTTTATTTTCTTTTCCTGATTGCATACGAAGTAGATTTTCTCCCAAACTCTCCCAAATTGGAATTGCCGAAATCTTCTTGAATATTCCATGCATATCTCACAGCAAAAATCAATAATTGTTGATTGAGGATTCCTCCAAGACGTCAGAAGAGTCTAGAAACTCATGTGCAAGTCACATGCTTTAACCTTTGGGCCATACTTCTTTAATTGGACAATTTCAAGGCACATCTTCTATATATGACGCCAACTATGTCTTTTAGAACATTCTTGAACAATCTGAGTTATCTTGAAGTCACAACATCTCCTAGTCTTCTCAGGTCTCCTTGTACCATCATGATTCCTAGTGTGATCAGGTTTCTTAGTCCAACTGGGACTCTGCCATTTCTCATTTCATTTTTCCAAGCTCACTCCTAGTTGACTTAGGATTCCTACTTCAACTGGGATTCCTTTTCCTAGCATGATTAGGAAAGCTTCATTTCTCTATTTCTATGTCATTTTTGCGCCTCATTCTTCCTTGCCTTCATTTCTCTCATTTTCAGCTCTTGATAGCTCATTTCTTGAATTTAGAGCTCAAATGTACCTAATTACAACAAAGTAAGTTAGAAATGATAGTGCTAAAAGAATAACTAAGTAAAATGTAGAGAGAAATGCATTAAAAACATAGCAAATATTAGTCTCATCAACCTCCCCCTCCCAAAGTCTCGCCTGCGCCTGGGGCTTTGAGGGTGCTTTGCATGGCCTACCTATGGTGGGACCTATGAGCTCTACTTATGCCATTCCCCTCATCCTGGCCCCTAACTCCCAATAGTCATGTATTGTTGTTGTTAGATCTCACTAAGCCACTTCGGTTGCTCCACCACCTTCTATGATTCCTTTAATGTCTTGGTCGTTAGGGAAACGTTCTAGCTCTGTTCATCTTTCCTTCCCCTAGAGGTGGGGAACATGGGGATCTGGAAGCCCAATCACTTTTGGTAGAGCCAGATCATTTGTCTGGTCTTGATGGTATTTTGGAGGGTGTGGTTACACCGATTCAAGTTATGATAGAGTTAGCTGAGTCTTCTACTAGGAAGAGGCAGCAAAATTGCTATGTTTGGAAGTTTCGCCAAATTTATAGAAGCTTCAAGCTGTAAACCATTGTCTCAGGGCCCCCATAATTGAAAAAATTCGTCTCCTGCAAGGAAGAAATCATCGCTCATGGTGATGCAGTCCCTCTCGGGAAAGAAGTCCAAGTTGAAGGTTTTTTATGCTACTATGAGCAAGGTTTTGCATGATAAGTTGAATGAGGAAACTCATTCAAAGGTTCTTACATATAACGGTTCACCACAGAAGAGTAGAGAATTAACAACATAAATTTAGTCTTCCCTTTACTTTAATTTTTTGTGTACTTAGAGGGAACAAGCATTGTTAGTGTAGTATTATGTGTAGGGAACTTTCTTTCTTTGGGCCATTATACGATTTATTATAGGAAACTCAAATTGCTACCATATTATAGCTGGTGCTATATATATTGCTAGCATTTTGTTCTCCTTGCTGGAATTTATGAAATGATGGAAGGTCCTCTTGCATAGGTTAAAAGAAAAAGAAAAAAAAGTGATTGCTTAAAAATTTGTAGTTGTTGAAATTTATGATATGATGGAGGGTCTTTGAAAAATTTCAACAACAAGAAGTTGTTAATTAATTGCACATTGAATGTGATGTGATAAACTATTCAATAGTACAATGCATCTCTAATTTACTATATATTAAAACTCCTACACAGTTCATAAGCATTGTTCATCACTGTTCACCAGAAAAGACGGTTTTGCCTTGGCTTTTGACTGAAATTACAATTCTCCCATACCATTTTAGTTTTTTTTTTTATAACAATTCTGCCATACCCTTTTATTTATTTATTTATTTTTTTTTTTTTTTAAGAAGAACAATTTTGTTTTATATTTGTAAATTTCTACAAATCATGAAAAAGTTTATTTTTTGTTGTATTCCATTTGTTGTTAATCTATTA